>JAQFVV010007084.1:0-172740 GCA_028023455.1 Epiperipatus broadwayi
CAGACTAAGATCGATTCTTCGATCTGTCTGTTTCAATATATATAATTATTTATCTAGTAAAAAAAAAGATTATCTAATAGAAGCTTAGTAAATATCAGAGATAATATGAAATGCTCTGTTTTAATGTGATACTGAAAATTTCATCCTTTATTTTAAAATAAATCTGCAGTAAATAAAAAATGTTACACAATCACTTCAATAAAGATAACTTGCTTGTAAATTCGTTAACTAAGCCACTTATAAACATGCATATACATATAGTATTTAAAATGTATACTTTTTTCAGGAAGTATTCCATTTAGATTTTTAAAATTCAGTTTTAAAAGCCAGCTGCTTTTAATTTAAATATTTTCCTTTTGTTTATTTATTAAAATAATTATATATTCTTATAAGAGTTAAATTAATATTTTTTTTTCTCTTTTCCTTCCTTGCTCTTTCATCTGCAAGTAGTAACTTATTTTAAATTCATTTCAGCATAAAAATTTAAATACTCATAAATCTTGTATAGTGTGTTTAATTTTTTTTTTCTTTAACATAAATGAATTCTTAAAATTTTTAAATTGCAACCCCAGAATTCACTTATATAATTATTTAATAAGATGTTTCATGAAAGTACTACACACCTTTATAAATAAACATGAAAAGTATTTCATTCTGTCAAGTCAATAAAATAATTTGATAAAATGATTTAAGAAGATATAGCATTGCTATAGGCGAAAAAGATAAACCTGTATAATGCTAATACAACAATTCATTTATAATATTATTTGATAAAAGATAAATGAACCACGAAGCAGATAAATTGAATATTCACCATTGTTTAACATACGGTGATGGATGAATCACACACTTCAACTTCCTAATAATTATTCTGTAATACTGAAAGATAACATCTGCAAGGAAATATACAAACAATCACTTCCATACAAAAAAAAAAAGCCACAAACCTTTTTTCTTTTTAAATACACGTGTTCTTAAATACATCTATAAATATGCGTGTATGTGTAGATAAAATTATATATTTCAAAAACAACTGCGAGATTTAATATTTACTATTAAAAAAAATTACCATGCTTCTGAAACAATTGTATTAAGTAATAGCGTTCATTGCGTAAAGAGAACTATTTTAGATGTAAGTGAAGGAAAATGTGTCCAATATATAAATATGACTATTGATTGCGATAATATGTTGGACTATTTCCATCGTCTACCATTAAAATGTTGAATATCTAGAAAATTTTAAAATTTATTAAATTGTTTCAAACACAAGCAACTGCTAGCAACAACACAAATAGCAATATAGGTTAATAGATGCACAATGTTTCGAGTGGTATTACAGTACTCTCCACTCTTTTTTAAGTGTTGCTGGTCTGACAACATAGGAGTTGAATTCACACCTTTAGATTTTTGAATATCAAATTTTTAGTAAATGCTGTAACCAAGTGTATGCTGATTTCTATGTTAGTATTATCACTGGTCAGACTAGCAACAACTATAGAAAAGCAGAGAATAATACAAACCCAAATTGTTATGTATCTACTAACCCATGTTTTCTATTTGTCAGTTATTACTAACAGTTGTCTGTGTTTGAAAAGTTGAAATAAAGTTTAAAATTTTCTAGACATTCAACATTTAATGGTAGATGATGGAAATAGTTCAATATATTATCACATCAATGTATCATCATCATTAATCTTCAGGCAAATACTAATGATTATTGATTGCATACAAAAGAAACATAAAAATAATACTTGGAGTACATAATTTTTATGATATTTTTATATACAAATCTGCATATTTGTTAAACCCTTATAGATTTTAGAAGCAATGTTTATTTACTTTATATTTGATATCTCAAAATAAGTGTTACATGCTACCAACAAGTAGTTAGTATAACTATGAGTAGTAAAGATAGAAGGTGTTTCTTTTAAAGCAATAAAATAAGGCATCTTTTGGGGTTAACTTAAAAATGGCTGGTTGCAATCTACAATTCAGTAAAAATGAATATATTATATATAAAGATTTGAAATACAGGAATTCTTTATATACCTGGAGCTTAATTGTAAATATAGAGGGTTTGGGGGATTTGAACTCAGATTTTCAAGCACCTTCAACTATCCACACTATCTCATACCACTGATACACATGACCACATACATGTAGAAAAGATAAATAATCACCAATATATGTATTTTGTGCTGAACCAGCACTCATCAGTTAGTGCAGATTATCATATCCCACCCTCATATATAATCAGTGCTCAGTTTATATTAAGATAGCAAATCTTCATACTTTAATGGACAGGCTTCAATCTACTCCCAACTTTCAACTCTTCAGCCATCCATATCATTGAAAATCTGATGATGGAAAGCACAAATCCCATGCTGATGCCAATATTATTACCATGCCCATGTTGACCTCAAGTCACCCAGACCCCTCATGTATAGAACCTTATCCATTTAAATACATAGAAAAGTGGGCAGGATGCAAACTTAATGCTAAATATTTGAAATACAGGCATTCTTTATATATCTGCAGCTTAATTGTAAGTATAGTGGATTTGAACTCAGACTTTTAAGCACCCTTCAATTAGCCACACTATCTCATACCACTTATACACATGACCACATGAATTTAGAAATAATAAATAATACCCTAATATACTGTAATTATATAAATACATGCCATTACCTCATATTCAAATAAAAGTGGAAAAAATATAAAGTCACTCTCAAGTAGAAATATATATGTATATATATAAAAAGAGAATTTAATAATTTTATTTAAATTAATATATATAATGCACAGATGGCTAACTAATTATATAATTATTTAAAGTTTAAAATCTAAAAACAAGATTGTTTTAATATATATATATAAAAAAAGATGTTAATTAGTTATTTTTAATCTTAGAATAGAAATGATTTTTTATTAAACAGGCCTTTGGGCACAAAGTCAGATAAGTAATAAATTAAAAAAATACTAGTGATAAAATTTTAGTTCCTGCTCTAAAGCAAGCTGTCCAATAACAATGGGAATAAACACCCGGTCCACAGAGAAAGTCATCATCACCAATAAGAACAATGCTAAGCCAGGCAAGATTGATTTTGGAATTTTCTGATAAGAATTCAAAGAGATATAAAAAGAAAGCTTTGAAATTGAGATAAAGATTTGGGATTGCTTTTGCTGATTGTATGTTATTTAACTAAGTGTATTGCAGATCTCCAAAATGAAGAGGTTGTGCAATAAATTACATTTTCTGCATTTGCACCAACTGAAGTGGTCTCCAGAAAATGATGGTTCCCAGAAATGTCAAGCAATTGACTTGTCTCCACCTAGAACAATATGAAATAGAAAGAACTTTGAATTGTACATTGCATCATGGATTAGCAAGACTGACTTCAAATAAACCTACATTCAGGGGAAGTATGAACTTTAGTAATCTAAGAACTTTTCAAATACTTTAATTTAAAAAATTTTTCAAGTACTTTAATAATCTAAGAACTTTTCAAATATTTAAATCTAAATGATACCTAACCCATTAAGTCTCTTATCTGATTAAGCAGAAATTTAAATTATTGTTACATTTTTTAAAATATGTTTGCCATTATTATTATTTCCATTCTCATAATTTCTTTTAAACTAATAATTTAAAAATAAGCTTAAATGGCTGTGTAAATTTGTAAGATTATGTTAGTTTAAGGTGTGTTAATTTTGGGGTAATTGTTTCATAGTTAGATCAATGCTGGTGGTTAGATGTATGGATGTTTTATGTCAATGTAATCTGAGTAGGTTAATTGGATAGTCATGCCTTTGTACCACATTAGCATACAGGGCATAATACCCACCTCAACGTATGGCCCAAAAAATGTCGCCATCACATTGTCAATGATCATAGACATATTTTCTATGCCATTTATTTTTTTACATTCTGGTTGGGACAGTAAGCCAGCAAAAATCACTATCCCCATTTATATAGCCTTATATATATTATAACAATCTGGAGATAACATAGACTTAACGTAATCTGAACTAAAGAGCACCATCTAGGCATTTGAACCTAGAAAAATTTATAGAGTAGGCAGATACGTAAGTTAAAATTTTTTTTTTTTTTATATATTTTGATTTAATATATTTTGATTCCGGTCGTTAGCCCATTGTCACTAGCTCATAGGAATAGCAGAGATTTATATTTATAATAAATTCTTATCTAAGAATATATAAAAAAGAATAAAATAAGCCATTGCCAGTAAATATACACACAAACATTTACTTATGCACATATATAAATAAAATTTAACATTATTATTGTAGTATGTTTACTTTAACATTTAACATTATTTTTAACTTTTATTTTTAGATTTTAATTTATATTTTAATTTTTATACTATTATAAGTTTGCACGGATGGATTTATAAAAGTTTGTTTTATGATGTTGAGTATAGATCGGTTACATAGATTACACGGTCAAAAACATAAACGATCAAAATACAAAGTCATTGATACCGCCAATTTCATAGGGAATACAAGAAACCCATTGGTATTCATCATAAGATACCGCAGTGACACCAATAACTTAAAAGACATCCGAATAAATACATTTTAGATACTCACCGTAAGATATCATTATTTACCGAATGTCTATATATTTTGATCAAATATGAAAACCAAAAACATAATTAACCGATAACGAAACCATGCAACTTCCATACCCAACTTAAATTTAATGCATTTTTATTTAGAGTGTCGAGTATGAATAGACTACATAGATTTGCATTTGAAAGAAAATATTTTAGCCTTATTTAACCTTAGGCCAAAAGTTCGCAGTCAAACCAACATCAATTCATCTGATATATTGATGCATTCAATGTAATACGAAATACGGCAGCACAAAAGGTTAAGAGAAGAAATTGCCTCTCGTCAAATAGGAATACTACATCTATCTGACAAGAAGAGCAATAAAAAAAAATTCCATAGGAAAGGACAGCAGACTCCGACTTATAATCCCTTCCATAGGCAAATGGTTGTGTGTGGCATATCAAGCGATTCTGCCCATAGCAAATCTCGTATTACATCTATTAACCAATATATCAAATCCATTGACCTAATTTAACTATGAAACAAATAACCTAAGATTATTCTCCTCTAATATAACTTTACAAATCTATATAGCCATTCACGCCCAACTTAAGTTTAACATTTATATAATTTAATTTATCGCAAAACAAAAATCATAAATAAAACTTAAAGAACAAAATAAATAAATAAATAAATAAATGGAAATGATTTTACAAAAGAAATACATCCAATTAAAATTACTTATTAAGAAATAAAGTTGGTCAGATAGGATTCTATTTCTATAAATTAAATATTGGGAAAAAGTTTATATTTTAGAGTTCTTAATGTTTTCAAATGGTCATTAATTATATATTTCTTACTGTTTTTATAAATGTCCGTAGTCTCTGATTTTTTGTAATGGAAGGTATTAATTCCTATGAAGTCATAAGGAGATCAGTGTGCAGTTAATGGTTGGTCCTTTATGGTTGATGGTATTCTTCGGACCTTGATGTCCTGTGGCCCGCAATATTGGAAAACGATGTTTCATTTTTTTGAACAACTGAAGGAATTGAAAGTGCGTCTTTCAATCCCTTCTTCTTTAACCCTCTCCAACTTAACACATATCTGTCATCTCCTGTAATAACTAACTAATAATTTCCAAACTCTTCCTTTTATATTAATTTTAAGGATTCAATTGACATTATGTCATCGATATGATGGTCTTTTCGCTGAGGTCCAATTCCATTGTTTTTCTCTCCTGTCTGACCATTGCTTATACATTTAAATGCCCAAGGCTAGTTTACATTTAACTAATTAAAACAATCATTTCCATTCTCTGATTACTTAATGTGTTTTCCAAAATTAAAGATATATTTTTATCTCTAAATCTTTTTGTTGAAAGATTTAGTTTTTCTATTTTTAATAAAGTTTTATTTTAATAATTTTTTTTCATCTGTGCAATTTTATATATATGCGAGTTTAAGATAGATTTTTTTAATTTTCAATTTGTAATTCTTTAAAAAAAAATTTTTATTTGGAAACTTTTATTCTTTTCATGTTTACTACTAAAAAAAAACAATGTAACGTCATCTGTGCCCGTTACAATATATATATATATATAATTTCATTTTTGTATCACCAATTGGACAGTGGATCATTCCTGTCTGTTGGTGAAATTTATTAATGATCATGGGGAAGATTCTCATTCCTTCCCACCATAATTCTTTATTTCTCAAATGATATCATGCTACAGATGTAAATTCCTGTTAGCATTATTGTGTTATGCTAATAATCTCATTTTGCATTGGTCACATCACTATATCAGTAATCTAGTACTAATTTAAATGTGAGATTTTGGCCTAAGGTTAAAAAGAATTGGGTTGGTTATATGTGTAATCTATGTAGCATATTTATGCTTAGTAAAATATTAAAATTGTATTAAATCTATTAAATGCTTCCATTTGTGCATATAATTTAAATCAAATATAATTTTCAGAATTTTTTTTAATGTGTGTGCACATTATAATAAAATGTTTTGTTGAATTAATTTTGGCAGTAATTTATTTATATATTTTTATTAATATTTTTTAAAAATTAAGAATTAGAAATTTAAATTTTCTGAGTGATATTTTAAGCTCAGCTTCTCCCTGAGCTGGTGACTGGGGCTTTTAAGGTTCGAATAGTCTAGTAGCACCCTGGCATGGTAGATTAGGTTAGGGAGATTCTGTCAACTGTTATGATACAAATTTCATATTGAACCAGTACTAATCAGTTGGTCCAGATTATCATCTCCCAACATATATAATCAGTGCTCAGTTTATATTAAGATAGCAAATATTCATACTTTAATGGTCAGGCTTCAATCTACTCCAACCTCCAAACTTTTCAGCCATCCATACATATTTCATGTTGAACCAGTACTAATCAGTTGGTTCAGATTATCATCTCACAACATATATAATCAGTACTCAGTTTATATTAAAATAGCAAATCTTCACACTTTAATGGTCAGGCTTCAATCTACTTCAACCTCCCAACTTTTCAGCCATCCATACCATTGAAAATGACAGATACCCCAAATCCCATGATGATGCCAATATTATTGCCATACCCATGTTGACCTCAAGTCATTCTCATCCCTCATGTTTAGGACTATATTCATTTAAGTGCATAGATGAGTGCTGGTTCAGCATGAAATATGTATATTGGTGACTATTTATCTTTTTACATGTATGTGGTCATGTGTATCAGTTGTATGAGATAATATGGATAGTTGAAGCATGCTTGAAAGGCTGAATTTCAAACCCCCTATATTTACAATTAAGCTCAAGGTATATAAAGAATACCTGTATTTCAAATATTTTCACATTAAGCCTATAGCAAATCTTTATACTTTAATGGACAGGTTTCATTCTGCTCCAACCTCCAACTCTTCAGTCATCCATATCATTGAAAATCTGGTGATGAAAAGCCCAAATACCATGCTAATGCCAATATTATTGCCATACCCATGTTGACCTCATGTCATTCTGACCCCTCATGCATAGGATTTTATCCATTTAAATACATAGAAGAGGGATGGGTAGGATGCAGGTTTAATGTATAAATATTTGAAATACAAGCATTCTTTTTATACCTGGAGATTAATTGTAAATAAGGGGATTTGAGCTCAAGCACCTTTCAACTATCCACACTATCTCATGTTGCTGATACACATGATCACACACATGTACAAAAAATAAATAATCACCAATATGTATATTTGACCAAAGAATGAGTGCTGATTCAGCATGAAATAAGTATATTGGTGATTATTTATATTGTCTACATGTGTATGATAATGTGTATCAGTGGTATGAGATAGTGTGGATAGGTGAAGGGTGCTTGAACATTTGATATCAAATCCCTATATTTACAATTAAGTTCCAGGTATATAAAGAATGTCTGTATTTCAAATATTTACACATTAAACCTGCATCATGCCCATCCCTCTTTCTATGTATTTAAATTGATACAGTCTTACACATGAGGTTCAGAGTGTTTTGAGGTCAACATGGGCATGGCAATAATATTAGTATTAGCATAGAATTTAGGTTTTCAATCATCAGATTTTTTTCAATGGTATAGATAGATAGTCAAAGAGTTGGAGGTTGGAGTAGATTGAAGTCCGTCCATTAAATTATGAAGATTTGCTATCTTAATATAAAGTGAGCACTGATTATGAATATATTGAGCTGATAATTTTGAACAGCTCATATTATGTTCTCTGTGTGTACGTGAATATATGTATATACACATGTACATTAGGTAGAAAATAGGAAATGAAATCTGCATGTATAGGAAGTTTTTGCTTTTGGTACTATTTATTAGTTTTTTTTATTAGGATTATAAAAATAAAAAGGAAAAAAAATCAAAATGGTAGATTATTTATATTTGTAATTGGACTGAGAAATTAAATTGAAAGTGGTAGAAAAAAATGGTAAAAGCTTTTGGAAACAATTTCGTAATTAATTATTTTAATTTTTCTAATCTGAAAGGAGGGAAGAGAGAAAAAGAATTGTAATTAATTCTATTATTATGACTTCTGGTTAGCAAGGTATTAAAACAAAAAAAAAATGAAAGGAATGCAATCACTAGTTAGGAACATGATAAAAAAAAAGGACAATAAAGAAAAAGACTATAAATAAAAGAAAAGCCTATTGTGAGACTACTATTATTTTTTTTAATGAGGAAAGAACTATTATATAAAAAAGTGAGATAAAAATGATCAAATGCTAAAACAAAATAGAATCTGTTCCCAACCGGGGCACTGGCCCATTCCTAGATCTTCATCAAACTGTGAAACTATCTCAAGAAACATAAAATTGGAGCTAGCCAGGGAACAAAAATTTAGTTGCTGAGAATCAATTCCCAAGAGGTACAAAGAAACACTTATGGCTATGCACTGATCAATCAGGTTAATGGAAACTTTATGTTTATTGATTGAACTATAGACATTAGTGAACTTCAAACATATGTTTAGGATTGCATTTAACCATTAATGAACTATGACTTATGACAATAGAATGGTATTTTATTTTAATATTAATAATGTTTATATCTGCATTAATTAATTTGTTTAGTTAAAATAGATAAAATTATTTGTATGTTTTATTTTTTTTGTATGAATGGTTTAGCTAGAATTTGACCAAATTTTCAGGGCTATTGGGTGAGGTCAAGAAAAAATAATAATCCAATAAATGAATCCATGAGAATGTTATCAGAATAAAATTAAAAATGATTTAGAAAGCAAATGAAAAGAATTAAGGGTTAAAAATATTGAAAGAGAAGCCAGGGGTCTTGTGTTATAATTTACTCCTAATAGTAAGCCACTTAGTCCTGATACTGGTGAAGATTTGGATTGGTTTGGATGCTTATTTAACCCTTAAACCGCTAATTTTATCATTGGTTGTATCAGATAAAAATCAAATCTTTTAATTGGCCAACTCACAAACTGAAGACAAAGCCTATTGTTAAAACATATTCACCTATAATATTAAATTCAACTCAGATACATTTATAAAAAGTATATAATTAATTTTTCAGGTCATGAAAAAAACGAAAGTTCTTTCAAAAATAAATTGCTATTTATTTATTCTAAAATATTCAACATCGGCAACATAAAAGTTATAATGTAAACAAAAAGATCGACTTTTACGTTATAGAAAAGTAAATATTTCTTTTTACTACAACTTCAATATTTGGACTAAAATCTTCAATATTTTTCGAAAATAATTTTGTTTTTTTATTATTCTCTCTGAAAATTATGTTTAATTTCCATAAATATTATTTAATAATAATTTAAATCGTATTCGAAATGAAAATCTCAGCGTTTTTCTTTATTTTCTTTGATCAGGCAGTTTCTTTGTTCTTTCCAGCCAATCAGAATGTCTTTTTCGGCTGAGAGCATGCTAAGAACCAATCACAAATAATGTTCCTTCTTTGTTTAGGTTTAAATGCGTTTTTTTCTATTTTTTACTTCTAAAATAAATCGGAAGATGTCACCATCGTACAGAACTTTTAAAAACGAATTCAATACGTATTTAACGAATTTTATCGTATGAAAACGAACTGAGTTAGAGTGATTTCAGATGTCGACGAGGAGCCTCGTCTTGCGCGGGAAAAGGGTTAAGTAAAAGTGCATGTTCCTTCAAGAATGAAATATATATTGCTCTTCACTTTTGTTTTTTTCCTTTAATTAAAAAAAAAGAAAAAAGAAGAAAGAAAGATTATGTTAGTTATGTAAAAAGTCAAGAAAAAGAAGGAAGGTATAGAGGTGTTATTAGGGATTTGTTTTGTTAATGGTCCTGAATAAATAAAAAAAAATGAAACTATAATAAAGTGTATCATTTGTTAAAGGTTATGAAAGTGTATTTGTTTTTTTTTTTTTTGCATTTGTTCTTTGGACAATAAAACCTCTTATTGTATTAATTCCATCCATGATGAAATGGGATTGTTGTAAGAAATTTGTTTTAATATGTCATACGTATACAAGTTATCAACCACGAATATGGAATTTTTTTAATGTTGTGGTTCTAGGTTCTTTTCCTAGTGGCACCCTCATATGATAATGATTACAAACTTTTTCACTTTTTTAAATTCTCAGCGTACAATCATTCAGGTATAAAAACAGTGGCACAAAGGGGACACACAGAAAAAAGGTAGAAAATGGTGTACCCAATGTGTTGGGGTTTGTGAGAAAAATAAACAACCAGAGATAAGAGTTGTGAGATAAGTGAGGTGGGTTTTAGATGAAATTTTAGAGTTTGTGTTTCATTTGGGGGAGGGTTTTATGCTACAAGAAGGAATTTTGTTTAGATAATAAATAATCAGAGTAAAAATGCAAGACAAAATTGAAATAAAAATTTTTGAAGGAAAAGAATAGGAGACTTTATTTGAACATATAGAGAGTCCAGAAGAGTGTTTTAAGATATATAAAGTAGGTGAGAAAGAAAAAATAATAATAGCAAGTAACCTATGAAAGTGTATTTGTTTTCCTTTTTGAATTTGTTCTTTGACAAATAAAACCTCTTATTGTATTAAATCCGTCCATGATGAAATGGGATTGTTGTAAGAAATTTGACTTAATCTGTCATACATATACAAATTTATCAAATGCGAATATGGGATTTTTTTAATGTTGCAGTTCTAGGTTCTTTTCCTAGTGGTGCCCTCATATGATAATGATTACAGACTTTTTCACTTTTTTAAATTCTCAGTGTACAACCATTCAGGTATAAAAAACAATGGCACAAAGGGGATACACAGAAAAAAGTGGAAAATGGTGTACCCAATGTATTGGGGTTTGTGAGAAAAATAAACAACCAGGATAAGAGTTGTGAGATAAGTGAGGTGGGTTTTAGATGAAATTTTAGAGTTTGTGTTTCATTTGGGGGAGGGTTTTATGCTACAAGAAGGAATTTTTTTAAAAAATAAATAATCAGAGTAAAAATGCAAGACAAAATTGAAATAAAAATTTTTTAGAAGGAAAAGAATACAAGACTTTATTTGAACATATAGAGAGCCTAGAAGAGTGTTTTAAGATATATAAAGTAGGTGAGGAAGAAAAAATAATAATAGCAAGTAACCATTTGGTAGGCTTAGCACGAGATTGGTGGAGAGCTATATATGAGAGGCCGGACAATTTTAAAAGATACATTAAAGCATAGATTTTGGAGCATAGAAAGACAAGAAAAAATGTGAAGAAATGTAGAAAGAGAAAAATATATGAAAGAGGAGGGAATGAAGTATAGACAGTTTTTTTAAACAAATGGCAAAGTTAAAAAAGGTAATCAAAAACCTAATTTTGGAATATTAGATGCTGAGTATAATAAAGAGAAACATGCCAAAAAATATACAGGATAGACTAATGACCTGTATCCATAAAGGATTGGAGGAGGTGTTGGAAGCATTTTGAGTAGAGGAAAGCATATAGCAACAAGATGATTGAGTAGAAACTAAACCCAAAGTCTTAAATGTGGTAATAGAAGAAGAAAATGTACAGACAATGGCTGACCAAACATGCTCTCTGATCACAGCAAAAGTATAGGGGATTCAAGTACAAGCTTTGTTGGATTCAGGTAAAGTCTCCACAATCTCGAATGAAATACTAAATCAAATTAGGAATCAGGAAGGGAAAATACACCTATCACCTCTAAAAAAAATCAGGAATAATAACAGCAAATGGTAAAAGAGTTAGGCTTGACCCCATACAAGTATATGGAGAAGTGCATGTGGAAAAACAAAGGATACAACATATGCTATTATTGATGACATGTCAATTTAATAGAAGATATGATACTGGGGTCAGACTTTATGCATTGGACTCACATCAAAATTAATTACTGTAAAAAATAGCAATAATAGTAAACGAAAGAATTTCATTTAGTGACCGAAGTAGTCAAAGTAGCACATATGATAGTAGAGGATATTTACAAGGAAATAGAGAACAAAATCAAGTTATAGAGAAATAATAACTAGGAAAAATGATTCAGAGAAATATTATAACAGCATGAACGAGTATTTGCTATGAACTCCAGCATTATAAAGTGATATGTAGACCAGATAAGAGTAAAAGATAAGACTCAGTTTTAGGAAAGTTTATACCCTATTCCAATTAAATATAAATCTGAAGTAGACAGTCAAATACAACAGATGGAACAATGCAGAATCATAAAAAACAGCAGTCTCCTTATATAAACCCTCTGGTAACTGTAAAAAAAAGACAGCTCCATGAGGGTATGTTTAGATGTGTAGCAGTTAAATGCTATTATGATACCAAAAAGAGAAATACCACCTTGTACAACAGATTTACTGTTAGAATTTCATGAGAAAAAATACTTCTCATCTTTTGACTTAACCTTGAGTTACTGGCATATATCACTTCATAGAGAAGATCAAAAATGCATCGCATTTAGATATGAGAGAAATATGTATGTGTTTCAATGTGTGCCATTTAGGCTGGTTAATAGTGGATCTGTTTTGTTGCATTGTTTAGACCAGGCATTATCTGAAGGGTGTAATAGCTTCATGTTTCTCTCAAGAGCATTTAGAAAATTTATCAGTGTTTACAGGAGTATCAAAAACATTACAATCAATTTAAAAAAAGGTAACATTTTACAAAAAAGAAATTTAATTTTTAGGTCATCTTGTTTGCGCACAAGGTGTAAGCCCACATCCTAATAAAATTGAAGCAATAACCAATTTTCCCCAACCTAAGAATTAGAAACAAATCAGATCATTTCTTGGCATCTGTAATTTTTATCATAGATTCTACGGAAATTTTTCTGGAGACATGAAAACACTTATACAACTGCTTTGAAAAGAAGTCAATGGGAGTGGAAGAAAAAACAGTGTGAAGCATTCAAAACAATTTAAGAAAAGTTTCTAAAAATGGTTACACTTGCTATCCTGAATTTGAAAAACCCTTTATGCTACAGATGGACAGCAGTAAAGTCAGGTTGGGGGCCATACTATTTCAAAAAAATAAAGAAGGAAAACCACAGGTTCTATATTTTTTTAAGTAGAACTCTAAATCAATCAGAAAGAAACTGTACTACTACTGAAAAAGAGGCACTGGCAATAATTTGGGTGTTAAACAAACTCAAATATTTACTACTAGGATCAGAGATTATCATTATCACAGACCATAAGAGTTTGGAGTTTATTAATAAATGCTATTTATCAAACAATAGGATTATAAGGTGAGCCCTATATCCTCAAAGGTTCAATTACTAGGTAGTACATTGCTCAGAAAAAAAAAGTAGTACCTGATATACTTAGTAGAAACCCAGTTCCAGACAAAGGTCAGAACCTAACACTAGAGGAAGCCCAATTAACCCCACTTGCAATGGATTCCGATAAAGTGATGAAAAGTGATAAGAAAAGAATAAAGTTTTTTTCAAACTAATAGAAGGCTGTAATAATATCAAACAGCCAGTAAATAACATACAAAGTAAAAATCAATTACGTCAGTATAGAATAATGAATGGGATTGATGTTTCAGGTTAAGCAAAGAATAGATTTCTGGAAAATAGTTATACCTCAAACTTTAAGGCAACACTTGATAAGCTATGTACATAGAACCAACAGACATTATGGTTCACTTATGATAAATAAACTCATACAAAGATGGTCTATTGGCTAAATATGTACAGCTCTATTGTGGACACATTACAAAAATGTCATGAATGTCAACAAAATAAATCCATGAATAAGAATTTTTCTGGAATGCTTATGCCTGTTATACCAAAAAACCCAAATGAGTAATTGGCCATTAATTTCTATGGTCCTTTGCCTTCAATTCGTCAATACAGGTACATTTTAATGACATACAACATTTTCTCAAAGTTAGTACAAGCTTACCCTTTGCATAAAGCTGACACAAAATCATCGATCACTGTGCTGAGAGACAAACAGTTTGTACAGGTGGGTAAACTTCTCACAGTTTTGAGTGATCATGGTACTCCTTTCATGGCCAATGAATGGAAAAATTGGCTTCAGCAGGAGAAGATACATCATGTTTTAACCTCTATTAGAAACTCTCAATTTGACCTCTGTGAAAGGGTTATGAAAAAATTGGGGTGTTTATTTCATGCTCATTTGAAAGGAAACCATAAACAGGGATTTAATGTACTTCCACAAATGATCAAAATTATAAATTTTACCTACCACAAGTCTACCAGCCTAACTCCTGAAAGACTACATTATGGTTGATCAAACAGTCTCTTCTCAAGTATCCAACACCTTCAGAAAAGGGAATAGTTAACATGGAGAATGATAAATGTCACTCTATAGAATGGTTAAAAAGGAAAGCTGAACAGAGAAAAAAAAGAAAAATGTCTGTCCAGGGCATTTTGAGATAGAAGACTTGGTTTATGTCAAAACTCTGCCAGTGAGCAGGATGAGTGAAAAGCAATATAAGAAAATTTTCCCTTTGTTTGGAGGCCCATACAACATTGTTCAAAAATGTGGACCTAATGCATTTGTAGTGTTAGGAAAAAGGGGAAGGAAAGAGATTTACAATGCAAGGTGTTTAAAGCCTTGTAAAAAAGAGAATTGATAGGAAAGCCTTCACAGAGGAGTTAAAGTTTTTTTTTTTTTTAATTTTTATTTTTAATCGGGAAGGGATGCAATGAGCCTATAATTTAGATCAGCTTGTGTAATGTTTTCTGTGTGTATGTGAATATATATATATATATATATATATACACATTAGGTAGAAAATAGGAAATAAAAACTGGGTGTATAGGGAGTTTTTTTTGGTATTATTTATTAGTTTTTTTTTTTTTTAAAAAAGAGAAAAAAACAAAACAAAATGGTAGATTATTTATATTTTACTTGGATTGAGAAATTAAATCGAAAGTAGTAGAAAAAAATGTTAAAAGCTTTTGGATACAATTTTATAATTAATTATTTTAATTTTCTAATCTAAAGGGAGGGAAGACAAAAACGAATTGTAATTAATTCTATTGTTGTGACTTCTGGTTAGCAAGGTGTTAAAACAAAAAAATAAAAGGAATGCAATCACTAGCTGGGAATGTGATAAAAAAAATGACAATGAAGAAAAGGACTATAAATAAAGAGAAAAGCCTATTGTGAGACTACTATTAGTTTTTCTAATAAAAAAAAACTATTATATAAAAAAGTGAAATAAAAATGATTGAAGGCTAAAATGAAATAGAATCCGTCTCCAACTGGGGCACTGACCCATTCCTAGATCTTTATCAAACTATGAAACCATCTCAAGAAACATCAAATAACATAGGAAAAATCGAAGCTAACCATGAAACAAAAATTTAGTTGCTGAGAATCAACTCCCAAAAGATATGAAGAAACGCTTATGGACGTGCACTGATCGATCAGGGTTGTGGAAACTTTTATGCTTATTGATTGAACTATAGACATTAGTGAACTTTAAACATACATTTAGAATTGCATTTAACCATTAATAAGCTATGAGTTGTGACAGTAGAAGGGGATTTTATTTTAATATTAATAATGTTTATATCTGCATTCATTAATTTGTTTAGTTAAAATACATAAATTATTTGTATGTTTAAATTTTTCTGTATGAATGGTTTAGCTTAAATTTGACCAAATTTTCAGGGCTATTGAGCAAAGTCAAGAAAAGATAATAAAACAATAAATGAATCCACAAGAATGTTATCAGAATAGAATTAGAAATGATTTAGAAAGCAAATGAAAAGTATTAAGGATTGAAAAAATATTGAAAGAGAGGGTAAGGGTCTTTTGTTATAACTTACTCCTAATAGTAAGCTGCTTAGTCCTAATACTGATCAAGATTTGGATCAGTTTGGATGCTTATTTAAGTAAAAGTGCATGTTCCTTCAAGAACGAAATATATATCACTCTTCGCCTTTATTTATTTATTTTTCTTTAATTAAAAAAAAAAAGAAAAGAAGAAAGAGAAAGATTACGTTAGTTATGTAAAGAGTAAAGAAAAAGAAGGAAGGTATAGAGGGGTTATTAGGGATTTGTTTTGTTAATGGTCCTGAATAAACAAAAAAAAAATGAAACTATAATAAAGTGTATCATTGGTTAAAGGTTATGAAAGTGTATTTGTTTCTTCTGCATTTGTTATTTGAACAATAAAACCTCTTATTGTATTAACTCCATCCATGTTGAAACAGGATTGTTGAGAGAAATTTGGGTTAATCTGTCATATGTATACAAATTATCAACCATGAATATGGGATTTTTCTAATTTTGCCATTGTTGTTTCTTTTCCTAGTGGTGCCCTCATATGATAACAATTACAGATTTTTCACTTTTTAAAATTCTCAGCATACAATCATTCAGGTATAAAAAATAGTGGCAATATATATATATATAAACAAAAAAAAAAGACATAAATCCAATAAATAATATTATATTTCAACCAGTCCTCTGGTTGAAATATAATATTATTTATTGGATTTATAAGTCTTTTTATTTTTTTTATTTTTTTATATGTATTTCCTTTGGTTAGTTTGTTATATATATATATATATATATATATATATATCTCCCATATATATATATATATATATATATATATATATATATATGGGAGATGATAATCTGGACCAAGTAATGAGTGCTGATTCAGCACAAAATATGAATATTGGTGATTATTTATATTTTCTACATATGTGTGGTTATGTGTATCAGTGCTACATGATTGTGTGGATAGTTGAAGGGTACTTGAAAGTCTGAGTTTAAATTCCCTTTTTATATATTATTCATATATATATAAACAAGTTACTGCTTTTATATTCTCCCACAAAGTAAAAATAAGATAAAATACACAACAAATAGTCTTCTTCTGGTAATTAAGTTTTTTTTTTTTTTGTTTAGCTTCCAACAAAAATTAGACAAATCTCAATTTATTGACAGATATTTGAATCTCTGGGTTAACTATAAACAGTTATTTAAAAACTTTCTAGGGCATTTTTAGAAATATTCAATAACTTTTGAAATGTTTTTATTTTAATTATGCTTGAATTCCTGATCACAAGCATGAAAGCAGAAATTTTAACTACTAAAGCACAAAACATATATGTTTTTAAAATATAAATTAAATCATATTTAATAACAAACTATAAGTGAATATAGATTTTTATACTAATTTTTTTTTAACAGGTAACAAAAATTTAAGTAATAATAATAATAAACAGCCACTCAAAAATGAATATGGCCATTCTAACTTTTAAAAAAAAGGGTGAGGGGAGAAAGAGATACAGAGAGAAAAAACACTTCAGAAATGAGATTTGAGATGGTTATTTTGTGAAACACAAATGCCTCAACATATAGAATATGCTGGTCCAATTTTCTCTTTACTCAATATTTTTTGATGTTGTCTTCTAGTTTCTTAGCTAAAAACATTTCTTTTTATACTATTCAATACTATGTTTAATTATATCTCTCCAGAGTATTCTGCCATATCTTGTTATTAGAAACAGTTAACATTATATTTCTTTAGAATGTCTTGAAGATAATCCTTATAATATGGACATGATCTATTTCTCCTATGAAATCATAGTGCAAATTCACCAATAAATATCTTTTTAGGAGGGACTCATTATCATTTGTTTGACATGTCTAATTCAATGAAGGTATGATTTTACAATAATAAATTTTAATAGTGTCTCATCCATCAAGGTGAAAAACATATTTGTTTTACAACCTTGTTATTATATTTTAAAATTTTTACAGAGCATATTTAGATGGGACTTTTTTAACACTTATATTATGCTGATAGGGTGTCCAACTTTCTCATCCATACAATAAATTATCAATTCTATCTATAGATAACTTAGGTGCAGTAGTTATTCCCCTATGCTGAAATATTCTATCTTTTAACTTGTTAAAATCAACAGCACAAGAGTTTGTATTTCTACTTACAAAACTATCAGGGGGTATTGAATCAAGTTAATAATCATCTAGGATAAAAGATGCTGGGGATTTTTTATCATTTTCTGATAAAGAATTTGAATTTTTAATCATTAATTAATTAATAAATCAACATCTTTATAAGTTAAAACATTACGAACATTCTGTAAATTGTTCTTTGAACTGGCAAAAATGGCACAATCGTCAGCATACTGTATATCCAGAATTCAAAAGATGAAGTTCTTGTTTTTACTTTTAATTGATACAAATTAAAAATCCCTGCCTCCCCATCAAATCTTTATCATGTCTTGATCCCTATGAGATTCAGCCACCTACAAAAATTTCAAATGTCGCTATCATAAAAATTGAAAACAATGTTGGAACAAGTGCACATCTTTGTTTAGCATTTTATTTTCAAATCTTTTGATGTTTTTTTATTAATGTATCTTTTGTAATTGACACCAAATTGCATACATTGTATTATTCCTTGTTTTATCAACCAATAATGTTATAGTTTATTATATTAATTATAGAGTCATAGCATAATATATTTATACGTTTTTTATCATGTTATCTTAATATTACAAGGACTTGCAATTATATATAACCAACAATTTTTTTTTATCTTGGATATTATTTATTTTTCTATCTTTCAAAATATCTTACTTCACTTTTTTTTATATAATTTTAAGAATAGTAAACAAATATATCACTCTTTTTTCTACTTTAAAATATCTTTTATCAATAATTCCTACAACTTTACCTGCAGCTCCTGTCTCTCTATCATTTCTAATTAGTAAGAACATGTCTGATTTAGTAGAAATTTATGTATTTCGAAATTTTAAAACCAATTAGCTGTATGTGGAATTAAATAATCACATTTCACTGCATTAACTCATTTCTCCAGAGAAATTTTAATAACAGAAAGAAAGTCTATTAGAAATCTCACTGTAACTAGCTTTTTTTCTAAGCCTTTAAAAAACAAGAGTAAAACTTTATTAGTTATTTTGTGAATATTTTAAAATTTTGATTATTTTAAACATTTTATCTATATTCTTTCACTTTAATTTTAACACACACATATATATACACACACATGCAAACAAAAAAAAATTAATATCTGATTATAAATAATATGACTGAAATAAAAGCAAAAAATTTATAATTAGTAAAAATGTTATACCAACCAGTTTCTAATATAATAACCTTTTTAAACTATAACTAAACTAAAATTAAAATATTAAATATATTTAAATAATTTCATAATTTTCTATATAATACTTTTCTTTGACTATGTGCTATAAATTTATTTCTGGAGTTAATATACATATAGTTATACTTTTTTGATTTTATTAATAAGGCAGTTTTTTAAATTGTCAAAATTACCATCATCTTATCAATGTAGTATGATTGTCACTAAATTATTCTAAGGATGAACAGAAATCATTCTGTGAACAGTTTCTATTGTCCGTTGTCTACATTTACATATTCCTTTTGTTATGAACATTTTGTCTTTCCTATATTTGAATATTAATAATTTGTAAACAAATAATTTTAAACAAGATTATTTTTAATATTTTTCTAAAAATGCTTTTTGTCATTAATGAGCCAATTGTATATTATTTGCATTATTATTTTTATGATTATGTCAATAAAACATAAGGTTTATCAATATTGAAAAAGTTGATTTCAAACTTTGTTAATATTTGTAATAATATTCTATTTTTAATTAAAAGAAATTTGAATCCAGACTTTCAAGCTCTTTTTAGTGATCCACTCCATGTTATACAATTGATACACACGACCATATATGTCTAAAAAAGATAAATGATCTTCAATATACATATTTTGTGCATCCCTTCTAACTACATCTAGATTAAGTATATATGCTATACTTGAATTTAAATATTCTATTTTTAGTAACTCATAAACAAAATCTGTATGTTACTAATCTTATCACTATTGAATTTGAATAATTATTTTGATGTGGTGAAGAGCGAAAATAGCCAATTTATAATTTAGTAATAGCACATTGTCACTTGAGACTCTAATAGAAATAAGTGTTAAATATATGCAGTTATTTAAACAATAGCTATTATTTGAGAAAATTAAATATAAAAATGTTATTGATATTATCAAATATCATTTGTCAACCATTTAAGGCATTTAATTATATTTCGTTGATAAAATAGTTGTATTAATTTTTGATGTAGAGTATAAATATATTAATATACAGTAGTAGTATTCTCAAAATTATAAATGAAACTATAATTTATGCAAAGCTCAGAAGTATTCTATGCCATTCTATGCTTACCTTATTCTGTCCCAGAATCATATATTTCAAGATGGAGTAATAAATGGATAATTTACATCCCCATGTTTTCATTCTTATCAATGAGGAGTTTTGATCTAATATTGGATGTAATGCAGTTATGAACCTAAATAATATCTTTAGTTTCTTTATATTATCTAACTAATAGCAAAAAAAAAAAAAAGAAAAAAAAATGAATTCATTTTCTTGTATACTTATATAGATAAGATATTAATATGGTAATTATATATATTTTAGAGATCTCAATTAGGCATTTTTTATTCAAACAACACGTAATTTAATCTGCTTACATTTAATATATATTTTTAAAAGGAATTCTGTTCTCTCTACTCTAAAACAACTTATTGCAAATTTCAATTGTCAAAGAACACCATGGTAAATTTATTATATCTATATAACTACACAAGTAGTTTTAAGACCTTAGGATTTTTTAGTTTCAGACTATTAGCTTAGTATATCCAATTTTACATCAACATTTTTCACAAAAAAATCATAATTCAGAAAGTTATCTTGTTATATAAATTTATTAGCATAGATGGAAAGAAACTGCTTTTGAAAGTGATTAAATTTAAATATAGAAAGCCATATAATATTTTGTTCACTAAAATATATAATCATCTTATTTACAGAAAGCTCAAAACAGATTTAATGATTATCCATTTATTTTCACTAATGTTATTGCTCATTTTCAAGTTATTTATCAATAATACTAATGAATTATTTTTATTAATAGAGGCATATAAATTTGTATTGAGAGTGTAGTTTTTATCTAGATATATTTCTTAACAAAATTAATAAAATCAGAAATGTCACAAAA
This sequence comes from Epiperipatus broadwayi, assembly GCA_028023455.1. Taxonomy (NCBI): domain Eukaryota; kingdom Metazoa; phylum Onychophora; class Udeonychophora; order Euonychophora; family Peripatidae; genus Epiperipatus; species Epiperipatus broadwayi. Next base: position 21,639 of record JAQFVV010007084.1, read on the forward strand.
ATATGAAAGCACATATTTTGAAGGCTCTTTTAAACAATATTCAATATTTTTATTAATATTATAGGATGTAAAATCTGTTAAAACTATTATTAAGCATATAAATAAGTGTTCTTTATTTAAAAATTGCATTGAATAATCTAAATACAATAGTTTATAATAAACATAACTTCATATGTTTTCCTGTTCAGGAATTTATTTTCAAATGGATTGATCATTATTTATAAACATAATATGAATTACAATATACAAAACAAAATCATTTTAACATCTGATGCAAGTTCATACAAAGCAAAAAAAAAGAGACTATCTTCATCTTGTTATATATATATATATATATATATTTGGGTACAAACCATGTATTATTTTGCATCAATTTGAGATTTTGACAGACTAGCAACTGCCATTATCAAGGTTAACTTTTGAAAGAACAATCATTAGATATCAAAAAATAATGTGACTCAGTGGGAGATGAGAAGTGAGATTCAACTTGAAGTAGTTCAGCATTCAGAATATGAAGCTTATTAACATGTTTATTTCCCTCAGATTTTTCACCTATTAATTTCAAGTTAATATTAGATAAAATGATAGATTTCCACATAGCTGGAATAATAAGTATAATGATAATTAGCTATCATGCAGTCTTTCAATCCACAGAAGTACTTTCAGTTAATTTCTTAACCCTCACTGTTGTTAAATTCAAAAACATAACAATCAAGCAAAAAACTAATGCTGTGTCTCAAATATTTTGTGGATGTATGTTATCATATATAGGTGAATCAAGATGTAATATTGAGAAAAGTTTAAATGTACATGAATTGTTATATAAGTATGTGAAAAATAAAAATAATAATGATTTAATGACTGCTTCAGTTTTCTTTGATCATGAAAGGACATGTAAATATAAATTTAAGTTTGATATTGAAAGTTTTAAGCTTCTTCATGAAGACAGAGACCATAATTAATGAAAAATTAAGGAGGCAATTTTAATAAACAGAAATAAAATGACTATAATTAATAGATAAGCTGCTAACATTAAAATTTGGGATTCATAGGATTTGAGGTGATAACGTTTGCTTCCATTATGGTTTTTGAATTTAACAGCAGTTAAGGAGGGTTAAAAAACTTCTGCAGATTGAAAGATTGTATATAATAGTTAATTACTGTTATATTAATTATTTTTCTTGTTATTAAAATAGTTTTTAATTGTAGAACATTTTATTTTATTATGTACATATGTACACACAGCAAAATCTCAATCCATTATTTTTCAAGAGAATGAAAAAAAAGATATGTAGAAGAATGATTCTGCAGAGAAACCATGAAAATTAGAGATAAGCAATTTAATTATTATTATCCTTTCAAATATATATAGAATACATTTCAGATTTTTAAATTCAAAACATTATACACCTAATAATTACTCAATAGATGTGAAAATGTATGTACATATACAAATTTAATATTACATTAATTACATATAAACTTTTAAAATTAAGGAATAATATAACTAATAGAGATTGGATATTTGCAAAGATTTTATATCTTTATTCACAATAATTTTGACTTTAATTTCCCAAATCATAAAACATAAGTAAAAATAATTTAGAATCATGATAAAAGATTTTATCTGTTTTACAAATTTCTTAAAATACTTCTTTACTGAAAAAAAAGATAGATTTTTGTTTTATGCAAATTTTAAGTCTCAATTCAAAGTTAAACTTTAAAATTCTAAAACCTTTCACAGTTACTATTATTATATAGTGTGCATAGTGTTGCCACAAAAGATTGCATTGAAAACTTCATTTTATCAGTTTATTATGAATCTCAATATTCAAGTTCATTACTCTCTTATTTTTACAATTTTATTTAATTGAATAATAACTGTATTATAATAAATAAAAAAAAAACAATAATAAAAACAAAATATAATAAAGTAGGTTAATAGATGAAACTGATATACCCAAATATGCATAAAAGTGCTTGCAATGGAAGTATAATTGCCCCTGATAACACAATACTCTTGGCAACAATGATTTTATATCTTCACTTAATCTAATTAAAATGATGGAAAATCAAATGTATTATAAATCATATCAAGCATTTAAAAAATCATTATTTATATGGGAACTATTTCATTAGTGATGTATTTTGTTATCAGTATAATAAAATGAAAATTTTAAGCATAATGGAGACAGGAAAAAAAATCACATTATTTAGGTCAGGCTAATTCTGAAACTAAATGTAGAGACAAAATTTGTGAGAAAACAAAAGTAATGAAAGTAATGTAATGAGTTTTTACTGTCTGTGCATATAGACTGTTATATTCATTGCAATTTTATGTTTTAAAGACACAATAGATGTTTACCAGTAGTATTTATCATAATAAGATTAGTCTCATTTAAACCATTTTTAAAATGATAGAATCCAACAGTGATATATTTGAATGCACTTGCAGGAAAAGAAGCATGTTCTACTTTGTACTTATTCCATAAATATATCTATAAATCTTAGTCCTAAATTTATTATGCTTTTTTGCCTATAAATGTTAAACATTTATTTATTAAATTAATAAGTCCATCTTTAAGATCTATTAAATAATAATATTAAAAGTACTATTTTTTAAAATAAAAACATAATTTTTAAAAAATATAATTAAGTTATTTATTAATTGTTTTTTATTACCATAACATGATGGTGATGACGATGATATAAAATCAAATCAATCATAACTGATCTAATTTCCACTAACAGTCTTCAAAATATTTTTATAGATTAATATTTTATATAGTAAGATTTGTCATTTATTAATTTAATTGATGGTAATCTTGACTTCCTCAATATACTAATAAGATTATGTAATGATATCAAGGATTTTAAATCACAATATTAAAAAATAATCTCCCTAACATTAAAAAAATTAAAATATATGATACAATATCTAGTGGCAGTTTTTCTCTTTTTAATTAAAAGAAGAAAAATACATCTTATATGAGTGTAACATTATAAGCCAAATTAAAGTGAAATATATAGTAACAAATCCATTTAAAAACTCAAAGTATATGTTAATAAGCTTTAAATGTAAAATATATACTAAAATGTACCAAAAATTAATAAAACAATTATAACTATAACTAGTTTGTATCCTAGCATAGTGAGCTACCGGTAAAATTAAAAATGAATTGCATAATAAATAAAAATAATCACATAGCTCTCAATATAAAATTAACATTAATATATGTATATTGCTGTTTTATAAGTTTATTTAGGAATTAATATTTTTATATAGTTTTTATGACCTTATTCATGATGCAATATTTAAAATGATGAAAATTGAAATAAACTTAATATAATTTAAATGAATCAGAATTATTCAAAGCATTCTTTACACAATTTTATGAGTAGTATAAAATAAACATATATTTTTTTATATTTGCTGTGTTCCCAACTGCGGCTGAGCGATCACAAATCTGAATACTTATTTTTAAAATAAGAACAACCAACTAATTTACATTAGATCTTTATTGGTACATAGTAAATTATAAACAAAACAACAGTTATGAATAATTGGTTAACATATATATAAAACATACGTCCAATTGCATTACAATTCAACCCCCTCCATCTGTCTACACTAATACAAATAAAAATTCAGTACTTTAACTGGATGGTATAATAAAGCCCTCAGGAAAGCTACTTAGGGCATTTAAAAATTATTTTAAGACTTGTGCAGTCTGTTCTATACTAGCCAGCCGGATTGACCTACATGCGCTGAAAACCTGGGATCACAATCCAAAAAAGGAGAAGCACTTAGGAAAAGCCTTGGGAAAAAGGCAAAGATATTTTCCTGCTTTTTTATACTCCAACATTTGAAATCTCACTCTCATCTCTTGTTTTCTGAAGTATTAATACATTTTTTCCTGTGTATGAAAAACAGATTTATTTGACTATTAATTCTTTTGATAATCTGGTTTGTTAAAACAACACATCTGTAATTATTTAATTTAGTTAATACGGGTTTGGTTTAATTACTCTTTATTCTACTTTACTTACTTTGAACCCTATACGGGTTTGATTTAATTACTCTTTATTCTACTTTACTTACTTTGAACTCTATGTACATTTCCTCCCATTTATATCTCTACTAAATATTTATTAATTAAAAGTGTATTCCTTTATTGGCTCTATTTACATATATACACATAACACCTCCCTTACTCTAGAAAAGATTATTGCACAATGGCATTATACATAGTCTTTTAGTTTGTATGGCCTCCAGATTTTCAGTTTTGGTCTGGCTTATTATTTTGTGTTTCATCTGGCTTTGGTCACTGTCATTTCATTTCTGTGGATTGCTGCTCATTGGGCAATAACTTGCTTGGAATTTCAGATAACATTTTTACCTCTTCTACAACTCACTGATGGACATGGTTTATGTGTCGACAATAGGTAGTGCCATCCTGAAGCTGAATGATTACTATTTGATGAGAAATCAGTTTTCTAATTATTCCCTCTACCTATTTTTTTTGCAACATGTCCCGGACCCAAACTTTATTCCCATTTATAAAATTTTTTACATTTTTGTCACTGCTGTCATTTTCAACAGGATCTGGAAGCAATAAGGATAATTTAATGCACAATTTCCTGCCCATCAACAGTTCTGCAGGTGATTTCCCAGTGGCCATTGATGGGATTGCATGTTGACACAGCATCACATTATCAATTGCTTGTTGTAAATCTCTAACTGTTTGATTTCTTTTAATGCCTTTTTAATTATTTGGACTGCCTTCTCTGCTAGACTATTTGACTTCAGGTAGTAAGGTGGTGTACATATGTGTCTGATGCCATTATCACAAAAATAGCTTTCTATCTCTCTAGTGATGAATGCAGCTCCATTATCAGACATGTTGGTTTTCAGTAAACCATGACATGCAAACACAGCATTTAAAGTCTTAACTGCTTCAGTAGCAGTTAAATCTTTTACAACTCAGCAATCTGTCAATTTTGGGAATGTATCTAAAACCATAAGTAAAAGTTTTCCATTCACCAGTCCAGCATTGTTTATGTGTACCCTTTGCCATGCTTTCATTGCTGCCAGCCACAAATTGTACACTTTAGCTCTCATATTCATTTCTGTTTGATATGATGAACCTTTTTTTATATTTTTTTCAATATCAATGGTTATTTTTGTCCACCAGACATAGCTGTGAGCTAGTGCTTTGGCTTGCACAACTCCAGGGTGGCCATCATCAAGTCAGTGAAATACTTGCTGCTGGCCTTTCATTGGTATCATGACCTGATCACCCACTAACATGCATCCTTTACATAAAGATAATTTATTACAGTTTGCCCAGAACTTTGGGTCAATGTACTGAGGCCTTGAAAATGGCCATCTGTTTTTGATCCATCCCATAAGTATCTGATAGCCCTGATCAGAGCTCGTCCAATTGGCTACACATTTTCTATTCAATACTTCTGAATTTAGGGTAACAATAAAATTTATTTCCATTTCCATCATTAATTGTTCTTGTTTGTCTGGCATTCTTGATAACGCATCAGTGTGCACAATCTCTTTGCCTTTTTTTATATCCTAATATGTAATTGTACACTGACATTATATTATTCCAGTGCATCATGCATGAGCTTAAATGTTTGGGGGCTAAATGATCATGGCCCAAAATATGGAGTAGTGGCTTGTGATCTGTAATTATGTGGAAATTCCTTCCAAAGAGGAATTGATGAAATTTTTTAAGGCTGAACATTATAGCCAAGACCTCCTGGTCAATTTGGCTATAATTTTTCTCTAATTTTGAGAGATTTCTTGATGCATAAACAATAGGACATTTCTCCTTGTGACATGGGTGAGATAGCACCATCCCCACTCCACACTCTGATGCATCTATTGTTAGGCATACTTCTAAACTGTTATTGTAATATACTAATAGTTTGTTTGATGACAATAAATAAATTCTAGACCAATGCCACTTTTGATATTTTTTTAATAGTTTATATAACGGCTTAGCTATGTGAGCTTTACCTTCCAAGAAAGGCTTGAAAAAGTTTATAAGCCTTAAGAAAGCCTGCAACTGTTTAATATTGGTAGATGTTGATGCACTTTCACTACCTTTACTTTCTCTGGAAATGGTCTCTTCTCTTTGTCAAAATTAAATGGTCTAGAAATGTTAATTCTTTTGACATCCATATGCTCTTGTGGCATTTAATTTAATTAACCTCAGATTTATTTAGTTATTTGCATACAATGAAGAGTCTGTTGCACAATATTGCTTGTGATGTAGGCATGATAAGTATGTCATCATAATAGAGAATGATCCCTTCTAAACCCTGTAGCAAAACATTGATCCTTGCCTGGAATATATTCAGGGCTCTGTATATGCCAAAAGGTAAATGGTTGCACCTAAATAGACCCCCTATGAGTTATTAAAGCCATGATTTCCACTGATTTTTTGGTGACCTGAATCTGTTTGAAAGTAAAATGAAGGTCTAGCTTTGCAAAATAGGAATAATTTTGCAGACTGGCCAAAACTTCCCTTACATTTGGTATAGGGTAAGCTCCCCTATTTAAAAATTTGTTTACTGTTATTTGGTAATCTTTGCATAATCTAATTTCCCTGTTAGGCTTGGTTATTACCACTAAAGGTGTGGTCCAATCAGATGTTTCAATGGGTGTCAACACTCCGTTATCAATCAATGACTTTAACTTGTCTTCAGCTTTAATCTTTTGCATGAACGGAATTTTACACAGTTTACAAACAACCAGTCATGCATTTTCCAATAAATTTTATTTCTACTGGTTTTGACACAATCAATTCCAGTTTTTCATTGAACAGATCTGGATATTTATTAACTAGTTCAGCTTCCTAAGAAATTTTCTTTATATTAATTTGAATCCCAATTTCACAAAACCATTCCCATTTCTATAATGGGACCAATTTTATCATTAATAATATATAGGGGTAGATTCATTTTTTTGCCATTGTATTAAATTATTGCTTTAACTTGAACAATTATTTTGAGTCTATTATCATTTACATCTCTCACTTTAATATTTATTTTCTTTAAAACATTGTTCACCTTATCATATGATAATTTTTTTCCAATCTATCCATGAAATTATGGAAATTGCGGATCCGCTATCAATTTCCATTTCTATTTCTTAATCATAAATTTTAAGTTTGGTCATAAACTGGTGTATACTTTTAACATTTAGATTTTTAATCTTGGGTGGTTGTTAGTTTTCCTTTCCTATCATGAGACATATATGCGTGATCTTTTATTTTTCTTTGTCAATCTTGTCTACAGACATGTGACAAATGACCTTTTTTGCTGCATTTAAAACACACTTTTTTCTGCCATTTGCATTCTTTTAAAATGTGACCCACTTTTCCATAACAGAAACATTATTTTCATGTTACTAGTATTTGTCTTTTTTGGGCCAAGGCTTCTTCTGTACATTTTAAACACCCCCATTTTTGTGCTTTCACCTGATTTTAATCTAAAAGCTTGAGCTTGCTCCAATATTGGCTTCTATACTATATTCTTTTTGATGGCCAGTTCATAAGTTAACTCCATTTCTATTAGCAATTATTGTCTGAGCCTATCATCAGACATGCCCCAAAGTATCTGGTCCATTAAGATTTTATTAATAAAATCACTGTAGTCACAATCCTTAGCCAATTCTTTTAAAGCTGGATTGTATTCATTAATTTTTTTACTGCTAAATTGTTTTCTATTTTGAAGAGTTAATCTAGCTATGTGGTGAGAGCAATGGGGGCTAAACTGATCATTCAACTTCTTGATCACTTCCTCATAATTGACCTTCTTGTGCAAGGGCATTTCAAAATTTTTATGGATAACCTCATTTACTCTTTTCCCACCATAACAAATTAGGACCACTATTTTTTTTATTATCATCAATTACATTCAAGGTGAAGAAATTTTCAATCTGTGTTCTATATAATGACCATTCAGATGCATTGCTGACATTGAATTCACCTATGCTGTTCTGCCCTAACATCGACATAATTTCAGGTTGTTTTAAGACTATGCCACTTATTTTCTGTGTACACCAGCTCTGGCTGAGTGATCACAAATCTGAATATTTATTTTTAAAATAAGAACAACCAACTAATTTACATTAGATCTTTATTGGTACATAGTAAATTACAAACAAAACAACAGTTAATTGGGTAACATATATATATAAAACATATGTCCAATTGCATTACAATTCCAACCCCCTCCCAATCTACAGTAATACAAATAAAAACATAGTACCTTGACTGGGTGGCAAAAATAAAACCTTCAGGAAAGCCACTTAGGGTGTTTAAAAATTATATTAAAACTCATGCGGTCTGTTTCTACACTAGATGGTCGGATTCACCTACAGGTTCTAAGAATCTGGGATCACAGTCATAAAAAGAAGCAGCTCTTAGGAAAAGCCATGGGAGAAAGACATTGAGATCCCATTCTCATCTCTTTTTCTTTGGAGTATTAATACAATTTTTCCCATGTGTGCAAAATGGATTCATTTGGCTATTAATTCTTTTGATAATACAGTCTATTAAAACAACACAACTGTAATTATTTAATTTAGTTAATACAGTTTGATTTAATTACTTTTTATTTCACTTTCCTTACTTTGAACCCTACATTTTCTTCCATTGACATCTCTACTAAATATTTATTACTTAAAATTGTGTGCCTTTCCTGGCTCTATTTACATATATATATATAACAACATTTATACATATTTACATATATATATATAACAACATTTATACATTTTGTGTAGTGAATATTTCATTTTTCTAATATTTAACAATTTTCTAAGCAAGTAACTTTATGATCAATATTAATTTTAGTTTTATCAATCAAATGAGGTGATTTATATTGGTAAACAAAATATTTTATTCTATAACAATAAGAGATAGCACTTACAAGTTTATTTAAAACTTTCTAATAACAAATGCAAAAAAAAAAAAATACAAAAATATCCTTTTCATATATTTTAGATTTTGATATCAGAATTTCTTATTAAAATTGTTAATAACTTTCATAACATGTTTGTTACAATAATCAATTGTTAGTATCTATAAATATAATTTTATAAATTGATAAATTATTCACTTCTAAATTTTACATAATAAATTATCTTATTGCAAAAAAAAGATCTAGAAAACATTACTTGAAATTTAGGAATCTAAAGTGTTGATATTTTGAAGTATATTGTATTAAAAAAATGACTAGGCAAAACAAATTATGACCAGTGATGATCAAATGTTATGATTTGGTTCTAGTATTCATTTAATTGCTTATTTGCATTTAGATATTACATTATGTCAAATGTATAAGCACACCTGTACTCTATAACTTTATTCAACACTATGATTGTGACAATTTTGCCAAAAGATGGTTCAGTGCATTTAATTAGTTTATGTTTATTATATCTTTTCATCAGAAGTAATTAAAGTCAATGAGTGCTTTAGAATTACATAGTTTTATGAAAAGAGTTAATAATTTGATAATTACCAAGTTACTGTAACTATAGAAAAATAATATGTTAATACTTATATATTACATACAAAGATATGTCTCAAATTCTTGGTACATTTTTATACTTTCACTATATCTATTTTTTACTAATAATTTGGCTTCTTATATTTTAATAATTATTTACTTTTTATAAATATACTTTTTCAAGTCAAACTGTTTTATTCTACCATATTTTAAATTATATCTAAATTATATCTGTCATTTTCCTCTCTCCACTCTTTTTTCAAGCACAACTAAATGCTAGTTTTATATATACATAAAGTATATGTTTTTTACTGAATCATTTTGTTTACTTATATTATTTAAACAATTTGTATTTTGTAAATCATTTTATTTGAAATATTTTAAATTTAATGTCTATTGTTTATTAGAATTTAGTACTTTGTTTCTATTAATTATAACATTTTCCCTAGAAACTATTGAGATAATCCATATACTTTTGCATATATAGAAAACAATATATGTAAGTAAAAAATATATAAATTAAGAATGCAATGATAATATAGATAATAAAAACATCAAGTTAAATTTAAACTATATAATAATTTAAACATTATACATACATGTTGCCCCATCAAAAACTGGTCATTGGTTAATTATCCTTAAAAATAAATTTCAATATATCAACAAGTTATGCAAATGAATTAATTTTTGAACAAAGAGTAACTTTTTATTATTAGGTATTTGTGAGAACTAAATCTGATATAAATATAAATTTTAACACTTAGAAATATGTGTATCATAACTTAAATAATGTAATTTGGGGCAAATAACTTCTTTCAATATGGAAATTATCATTCAATTCATTGTTTTTATTATTGAATGACATTTCTTCTTTCTCATTTTTTCCATCATATTAAAATATATTTATGACTGTTGTATTTTACAGAAGATTGCAGGACTTAGTTATTTTTTTAGATTGTTTAAAATATTAGTAAATATATGATTTAATTTTCTGTATTTTAGTCAGTGACATTAATTACATAACTTATTTTTTCTACTTAACTGAATTGTCTGTAAATATAATCCACATTTTGGTAGTTTTCCAACAACATATATATTACATTGGTTTATCACATCTTCTTTGAATATCAGTAAATATGTGACTAGTGTTTCTATATATTAATGCAATCACAATATGATTCAAATTGTATTAGATTTTTGCAAATTGAAATAAGATCAAAAAATCTCATGAATCCCAGCTTATACAATGCTCTATAAAAGCAAATACTCTTTATTCTACTCAATTACTGTTAGTTATTATAAGCCGTATAATAAATAGAAACAAGATGGAATATCTGGTAAAATCATCAATATTCCTCAGACTAGTTCAGTCTATTGCCTTCCTTGTCAAGGATCTTGAATTTGGATCTACTATACCTGGATATTTTTAAACTAATGCACCTCTACCCAGATCCTGTATTTTTTTAACTACCACACTATCAAACTGACATTTATAAACATCATAATGTTTTGAATCCAATCCAAATTGATTGAATTGTTAAACAGTTCTGATACTATTATTTGATATTCTCAGTTTTTATATCTATTATAGGTAACTTTGATCAAGATTGGTATAAAATCAACTACTATCATATGACCCTAATCTTGGCCAAAGAATAAAAGTACTTATAATTATTGCAAAAATTGAAACACTAAAATATTTAATTACCGAACTGGTACCAGAATTACATAACTACTTAAGTATGTTAGTTAAAATCAAAATGTTGACATTTTTGAATTTTAGGCTGATAGCTTGATAATTAAAAAAAAAATAAAGAGTCACTGTTGAGTAGAAAATACATTAGATTTAAAGATTTAAATGCACTACATCTAAGTCCAAATCCTCCATTTTGATGAAGGCCATAATCTTAAAGGTACCTTAAGATAAGAATAGAATAATTCTGGATATAGATTTTAAAAGCACTATCATCTAGTATCTAATAATTTTTCAAACTTACCAATGGAATAAAACAGAAAAATAATGATTGTAGGTAATAATTAATCTTTTTTTAAAAATAATGTACATCACTAAAGATATAATTTACAAATAACAGTAATGTCAATAACATTACCAGGATGTTTATGTATTCATAAAAAGTGAAGTCACAAAATTTAATGGAAATGTTTTTAATATATATTTTGTTATAGTTATTATTGACATTATATTTATTGTTGCCACTTAACCTTTTCAAATTGACCTTTACTAAGTTATTAGTGTCAAATGCCAATAATCATATGATTCAGATAAATACAGACATACAGTTTTAATCTTCTAACAGTGATTAGCTTGATACTTATTACATGTCCAATAATTGAACCCAGGTGGGGTATCTATGAAGATTTATAATCGTTTTAGTTATGACATGTTTAACACAAACATTTTAAAGTTATAATAAATAAGTTGCTAATAAAAGAAACCGTTATCATTTATAGGTTGTATAATAACTATTTAAAATTTTACCATTACTTGAAAACGAAAAAGCAAGTATTTTATAGATCAATTAACAAAACGTAAACTTTAAACAAAAAAATAAATTTATATAAGACGCTAATATATTTTTTAAAACTGACCATAAATAATTGTACATTTTTATTTTGAATAAACTGCTGTTATTAATAAACACACAATATATATTTACTTTTTGCTTTTAGGGATTTTGTAATATGTACTTAAAGTTTTAAAAAATCAACAAATCTAATAGTTAGCTTTTATAAATTTTATAAAATTTGAAAAATCGTGATTTCTAAAACTAATAAGCATGAATGCTTTTCTGACATTTAATTTATAGAAACTTTAATAGTAGCAAAGCAGGTCATTTCAAGAGAAATTATCAAGCATTCAAAATCTACATCCTGAACAAGAAAAGTCATTTTATTGGATTAAAGCAACCATAATTTCCGGTATAAATACATTATATCTAAAAATAACAGCTGATTAAATAAGAGTAAATGCAACAAATTTGCTTTTATAATCAGAATTTGTACTTTGAAGTGATTTAATAAAGCTACTAATGAGAGAGATGATGGAAAATATTTAGAAAAGTTTGTCAGTTTATAAAAAAAACTTTTTTAAAACTATTGATCATGGATATGTGAACGAACTACACATGAAATTAAAGCGCATGTGCTTACATTTAAAATTTATAATAAATAATTTTAATGTTCATTCAGTAATGTTAAATATATAACACAGCTTTCTATAAAATGCCAATAATTAAAAATAAATTGTAATGTTTAATTTCCACTCAAACTTATTTTAAAAGAATATTTTGAAATATACTTTTTTTTTGTATATACATATATATAATTCTGAAATAAAAACAACAACAACATACATACACAACATACTTAGGGATGTTTTACACACTTGCATTTATGTATATATTACAGGCATTTTGTTAAATTAAGATATGATATAAAAGATGAGGTATTGCATAGAATATTATCTCAAAGACATTCTAAAGAAGTGCATTGCCAATCCTTTCTATTGGGCAAATATGAAAGAGAATATAATACATTAGAGAGGTACAATTAATTACATTTGGTGATAAAATATTTCAGACAGCAAAGTTTTCTGTTGAAAAAATTAAAAGACAACATCATAAATTATCAAATAAAAATGAAAAACAGATCAGCATGTTCTACATTTGAACATATTGCTGTTCACAGATTGTATAGTTATTGCAAATAATTTTTTCCCTCTTTTTTCTTTTCTTTTTAATTAGGGTTGTTGTTGTTGTTGTTATTATTATTATTATTCTTATTATTATTATTATTATTATTATTATTATTATTATTATTATTATTATTATTATTATTATTATTATTATTATTATTATTATTATTATTATTATTATTATTATTATTATTATTATTATTATTATTATTATTATTATTATGTTTTAATGATAAGCTTTATTTGTTTTAGAGAGTTACAGGAGTTTTACATAGCTTGGATTACTATGTTTACATGGGCAATCTATAGTTGTAGGTTTTACATATATAAAAGTTGATTTATTGGTTTACATAGCATTGCAGGAATTTTTGCATGCTGTGGATTAGTTATAAGGGTTTCACATAGCTTGGATTGCTATGGTTATATGGGCAATCCATAGATGTAGATTTACATATATAAAAGTTGATTTACATGAGATTATAATAATTTTTTCATGCTGTGGATTAGTTACAAGGTTTGGATTGCTGTGGTCACTTGGGCAATCTGTAGTTGTAGATTTATGTATGTAAAAGTCAATTTATTTATTTACCTGAGATTACATGAATTTTTATATACTGTGGATTAGTTACAAAGGTTTTACATAGCTTGGATTGCTGTGGGCTGCATAGGTAATCTGCTGTTGTAGCTTTACATATATAAAAGATAATTTATTAATTTTCACAAGATAACATAAATTTTACATGCTCTAGATTACTATATCTACAGATGCAAAACAGGTTTCATTTTATATGTTGTTGGGTTGCCTGGGTAATATAGGTGTGGGTCTAGCAATTTCCATGAAAGGCAATTGTCTGTGACTAGTAAGAGATCAATATCAGTTATTTTTGATTTTTTAAAGGTGTCTGGATTTTCTTTGGATGACCAGGTTTTCTCTTGGTTTCATTGGCAACATGGGTTGGAGAGCATGGTGGCATGGGTGAAAGCCATGGCAGGATTGCTTTCACAATTGGTTCAAGTCTGCCATGCTTATTTTCTGGTGCATTTGAATAGATGAGTGTTTCAGCTATGTTAAAATTCATTCCAATTGTGGTTGGACAGTTTCCGGGTCTAGCTGTGTGCTGGAGGTTGAATAAGGCACTTTATGTTTGAGATCCACAAAGATACCAATTTCTAAAGGAGAATGGTAGAATAGCTATTTGGAGTTTGTAATAGGGTTGTCAGACTCTGGGTCTGGCTGTGGTAGAGGAAGAAACTGAGTGAAGCGTTTGATGTGGTTTAAGTATGAGATACTTGGGTAGAAAATCCAGACATAGAGAGACAGGATAAAATTTGGGTAGCTATGTTCAGCATTGTTATTGGAAGTGATTTATGTTTTTTGAAATTATTTAATAAGTTGATGTTAGTTGAAGATTTGAAGGAAAAAGTTAACAGAAAATTGGAAATAATAATTATTGTTGTTGTTCTTATTACTATTAGTATTATTATTATTACTACAATGTTTCAACAATATACTTTATTGCACAATAAATGGGGTACATTAATTTCTCAATGGTTTTGTCAGGGTTATTTACAATGACATAACAGGTTTAATAATCAAAATATTAATTAGAAAAACAGTATTGCTTAAATGTGTTTACAAGTAATTAGTTACTGGGTTCATTTTATTAACATTAATGATTACAGAACAATTAAAAAGGATAAAATTTCATAGAAAATTTTACAGTGTTTAAATATTTACATTAGTAATTATACATGATTTCTATTAATGATGATTTTGTAATTTATATTATAGTGTACATACAAAAAATACATTAGATTGAAATATTGTGCATTGTGGTTTTAATCTGTGTTTGTTTTTTGGAGGTTTGGGGAAAAAGGAGAGAAGAAGGATAAAGTTCATAAGTTTGGAATAAGGGTTCATTCTTGAGTTTGTTTGTTTGGGGGGTTTTCTTTGGTCTTGGCTTGTTGCCATGAGAATGCCTATGAATGAAAAATCCTCACTGTGGATATTAGAACTCTGGAATGGATGAAGTTTGATGATGGTTAGTGATAAGGTTGAACTTATGATAATTCTGATGGAGCAGATACTGACCATATTGGTTTATAGTATAGTGGTCAGATATGTATAGTCAGTAAAAACAATCTTAGGAATGAAACAATGACCACCAACTTACCTGTTTGCATGCAAAATCAGTATGAACATTACTACAAACAATACAAAATTGAGCTTCATTACCTTTGCTCCCAGTATAATCTTCACATCACTGTTGCATCTGATGTTAGCATATATACCCTTTATTATATCCTTCTGATATCAGGAAGATACAAGAGACCCTTAAAACTATAGACAAAATAATTGTGGTGGTAAACAAAATACAAAATGTGAGAGGTAATGTGTATAGATATATTTATTAGTAACAATGAAAGCAAAAATGAATTAAAAAGTTTATATAGCTAGTTTTACAGATTGTATTAATTGAGTTTATTGCAGATTATAAACTTAATTAGTGACTCAATAGCTTAATTATTGCTAATTTAATGAAAGGGGACTATAGATTTTATATGTCAATAATCTCCAGGGTTGTCTAATTAAATAATGAATAATCAAGCAGGGTTAAGATGGGAGTATGTACTTAACTATATTAAAATTACAGGCATGAATAGATGTCTACCTTATTCTTAGAATTATGCAGACTGCATGTTTGGAATATCAGGTTTTAAAATACATAAAAATTACAGAGTGTAGTGCTAGATGATGAACAACAGAAGAGTCTATCCAATGATGAAGAAGTTATAGGGCATATCTGCCTTGGTGAAGCCCTATTGAGGGATTTCATCAGATCAGAGTGTCATATGAAGCAGAAATGAGCATCTGTAATGGTAATAATATGAATGGTAACTGGCAATGATTTAGTATAAAATTATGAGATACATCTGATTTTAGCAAGATCATATCAGGTATTGTCATCAAATCATTTACCCAAAACAAGAAATGAAAGTCTGCCTGAAGGGCAAACATATAAATTAATGAAAATAAATAAATAAATAACCCAGCAATGCTGTTTAATTAAAAGAAGTGAGCAGTAAATAATTCTTAACTACAAAAGCCTAAAATTAAAAGACCAACAAAAATTAGTGTGAATAGCCACACTATAAGTTCAAATAAGTGGCCATACATTATTTTACTTGGCTAAAATTAAGGCTAAATTGTTTATAATATATAAATACAATTAAAAATTTCAAATAAATCTTGTTTAATTGAAGGTCTACCCTATAGATTTATACATATGAAGAAATGCATTATAATTGGAGAGGTCTATGATTTAAAACTACAGTTGTAATGAAACATTTATGGAAATTGAATTTAACTTATCTCAGCTATGTAAACTAAATGGCATATATTTGTCCATTCAAATAAAATGAAAATTAACTTTAGTTTTAACATTATTTTCAAAATTAACTCAACTTATTTTTATATTTGATTATAAAAAAAAAACACCTGGTTTTCTAATTGCAAAAGGAAAAACCTCAAATTGAAACACATGAGTAATTATATTTTAGAAACAAAATCTTTAAGTGAGACAATGGAGGGGTTTAAAAATGTCTTTGTGCTTTTAATTACTTAGCATATTTTTAGGATGGTTCTCAAAATTTTAAGAAATGAAAAAGTGTTTACAAAATTAGCCCTCCATCACATTATTTTTAGAATAATAAATCTAGCATATATGGAAGATTTCAGAATATCACATCTAATAATATATTTGATCATTCTCAATAAGTCCAGTTAGTTAACCATATATATATAATATTAACTATTAAAGAAAATAACCCAAAATAAAATAAATAGTATTAGTAAAAGAGAAATATCAAATACTTGTGAATTATTTTATTGGTCTATAGGAATGCGAATATCTCAAGTCTAGAATTTAAATGTTTCTGCTTTATCTTCATGAAAGTTTTGAAAATATGGCATAATATAAAGATCAGCATGAGATGTAATGACAATACATAGCTTTCATGGTGCAATTCCCTTGGTTTTGGATGTCTCTTTCCTCAGATATCAATAATTAATTTGAAGATAGGCTGGTTCTTCAGATAGCAAATGACTGAAGGTGGAATAATTGACTAGGTGGCTTCTTCTTTCTGGAATGTCTTCATGGCAAGTCAGTCAGCAAGCTGAATTCTTGGATGATGACAAGACCATTGACACAGGTACATATTGGCAGATTTCAGATAGACAGAAGTTCACCCATCCATTAGGATTCCAAACCCATGCTCTCCAGAGACAATAAAAGGAAAGTGGATACCAGCTTTCTACTCACTGGTTAGTTTAGTATTGGGCTTCTAGCAGTCAAATATTCTATGATCATCAAAACTTTTGTTGATGACTTTTAATAGTTTTTCTCACATGAACAGCTTGAATAATTTTTCATAAAGAACCATACTGCTGTTTTTACATTTACTGAGATATTTCTGCAAAAGGCATCTGGATTAACTTTAATTAAAAATATTTTGCTGATAACAATTTTGATCAGCTTAATTACAATTTAATCCTACACTTGTTTATTAATTAAGAAAATTTTTCCATTTTCCAAATATCTGTTATCTAATACATTTCTGGCAGTAATTAAATACCATTTTATCATCAGGCCAAATATTAAAAAGTAAAACATTTTTGTACATACAAAGTAATTATCTTCTTTTTCATAAATAAGATTTCAATAACAAATATACATTTACATAACAAATGTACATTTACCTATGCCCTGTAATTAATCTGCTTTTTAAAATGTTTTATAAAATAAGGAATTTTAATTAGCTGAATTTTTAAATTAATTATCAAAACTTTCTAGAATTTTGACAATTATTTATCTAGTTCTTTTGCACACACATACACATGCCTTTATTCAATTTTATTCCTTATACATTTTTAAAAATTGTGACCAATAAATAGGGGGGGGTATTGTGCAATATTGTATTTTTAACTGTAGTAATTTCATGATAAAGGTGGATGAATGCTCCTGGTATTGTTGACAAACATGAAGGTGTAACAGATGCACCAGAAGGCAAATAGGTCAAAGATGTCTGCATGCACTGTGGGTAAATGTAATCTTTGCAAGGGCTAAATTATATGTTGTATGGAGGTAGGGAGACATTGATATATGTTTAACAT
Source organism: Epiperipatus broadwayi (assembly GCA_028023455.1). NCBI lineage: Eukaryota > Metazoa > Onychophora > Udeonychophora > Euonychophora > Peripatidae > Epiperipatus > Epiperipatus broadwayi. The sequence goes on from JAQFVV010007084.1 coordinate 40,061, forward strand.
GATTTGTCATGTGGAGTTGAGTGCTTCACAGTCATTGAAGATGTATTGCTGAGTGTTCTTGAAGTACATGGCATAGTCCACAAAATAGATTGACATTTTTATAGAGTAACAATAGCATAGAAGATCAGACATTAGGAAAGCAGAAAGGTTGAGATGGACCAGAAAGTCAAAAAACTTTGGCTCCAGAAAATATTTACTCATCTGTAAAAGAGAGGATGATTATTAACACAGAGTTTGTGTTTGAAGGAGGGGAGATCATAAAGTAGATTATAGATTTTCCAGAAGGTGCATTTGGAGTTATAGAAGAAACTGATCTGATTGACTTTGGTTAGTGTTGAGCAAATAAGAGCTATGAGATACGTGTTTGGGGGGGGGTATTGGTAGGAATAACTTTGAGTAGGCACTGGATGGATTAGAATTTGCTGGTAATTCCAGTTATTAGGTTGATGGATTTTATGTGTGGAATACCCAGATGCTGTACAGACCTAGTCCATTATGAATTGTATGCCTGTTATGCTATTTGATAGAAATTGATACTATCTTTTGGCTGCTGTGCAATTTATTGCAAATGGAATTGATGGTAGAAATAAATGCCTTTGTGAATCTAATAAATGGGGAATAGTAAGTAATTTTGATAGAGTATTGAATAGATGAATTTTGGAATAGAGGGAGATGTAGGACTTAGAATGTGCATTGGTATTTTTGAGTGCACTATCTTGGAGCCTGTTTTGTATTACCTGCTCATACTAAGTGAGCCTTTATGGAATGAAAATCCTAAGGAATGAAGTGAGGTTTTGTTGAAACATTTGAATGCATTGTTTTTAGTGAACAGACTATGAGATGGTTTTATTGAGATTGAATTGAAGCATGTTGGTGGGTATATAATCCCTGAGAATGCTTTGTGATATAGCAGATTATAATCCCTGAGAATGCTTTTCAATATAGGTAGTTGTTTCCAAGAAGGTAGAAAGATGGTAATGTCTTCCATGTAGGCAATGTGAGAAATGTACTGCTGTGCATGATTTTTGGATTCTGATGATTTTGATCTGCATTTGTTGTAAAAGGTGATTTATGCAGAGCATAAAATGTAGCAAGCTGAGTAGTGACCCCTGTGACATGGACTGGATGGTATGAGGATGAATAATTTCTAAAATTGAAAAAGATGTTGACCTCAATATTCAGTAGCAGGTTGATGATTAGGTATAGGAGAGTGAATGATAGTGTAGTATTAGTAAGTATGAGTAAGATTGATGGGCATGGTATCAAATACTGCTTGTATGTCCAGCCAAACTACAATGGGACAATATTATTTGCTTGAACTAAGTTAAGGATTATAAATAAAAAAAGTGCTGATGGAATGGGTGAACCCTTTTTTGGAAAACTGGAGGAATGATATTAGTGAAAGAATGTGTGGCTCCAATTTTGTCTTTGACAATTTTTTGAGCAATTTTTGGCTAGTGGATTCATGAAAATAGTCTGAAGATTGAATAGGATAGATATGAAATTGGTTTTCTTAGTGAAAAACATTATTGTTATGGTGTACAGACCTTTGACAGCATATAATATTTGGGATAGAAAATTGGCAAGATCATGTATATTCAGTGGGGTGAGATGACTGAGGTGGCTAAAAATAAAAATAGGAATTCCATGAGTCCCTAGATATCAAGAGTTGAAAATAGCAGCAAGTTTGATAGTAAACTAGCCCATCTAAAAATGCATGTTAAATTTTTGGTCATTCAAAAAAGTGTGTGAATAGTTTAAATGTGCTGTGGATTTGAAGTTTATTCTTGAAATGACAGTATATAGAGTTTTATTTAGTCAATGCACCATTGTCAGTTTGAAATGATGTAGGAATCTTTAATGTGAATGGTCAATGCCCAGCATGTGTACATTCTGGTGGGTTAGGCAGACTTTTCTTTTTTGGTGGCAACATAGTCTTTTAGCTGGTTGCAAGTATGGTGATAGGTTTAAGTGATTGTGTGTAACTGCTGGAAATTTGGTGAGTGGGTTTGGTATAAATTATTAACCAGTGATAGAAACTGAGAAGGTGAAGGAGAGTGGTGTGCCAAGTATTGTACATTAAATGATAATGTGTGAATAAAAGCAAGGTACCTTTGAATTTAGACTCTAGTCATTCTTCATCCTACAGTAACTTGTTTAACATGATGTAAGTTTCAGAAAAATGAAAATTAGTAATGACTGAAGGGAGAAATGTGGATTGTGTTATATAATTGTATAGATGTTGCATGGAGTTCATTGAGATTAAATATGACTGTTTGGGTTGAATGTTCAAAGAATGGTATAGGCTTGAGATCTATTAGATAATGCAACATTGAGTAGAAGCATAGGCCAATAAGTTGTTATGAAAAATGACTAAATTGGATGGTAGGAAGTCTTGGGCATTCAGAGTGGAAAGTTTAGGAGATGAAGCCATTTATTAATAAAGGTAGAGTAATCTAAGTTACCCATTAATATAGTTGGGTGGGTTTTCTCTCTCCAGTATCTCCCTACCTGGTTAACACTTGTGACTTAACATCTATGTCAGCCATGATCAAAAAATATTTTTCTTTTATAGTTGTATCATCCGGTTTCAAGTTTTTTTTTCTTTCTGCAAAACTCCTATTCATTCTCTGGCTATGTGTTTGGAGCATCATTGTAATGTTCTTTATACCATTATGATGTATCTCAGGTTATAGTTTTTTGTTGAAGCCTTGAGTTGGGAAGCCATTGTAATGTTTTTACATTTTGGTATAATTTAATCAATCATGGTTTAGTTTAGGCCTTCTATTATGCACTAAGATGCATGAGTTAATCAAGCTGTGAAAAAGAAAAATATTCCTAGTTATTTCTTTCTGTAAAACTCTTATTTATTCTCTGGCTATGGGTTTTAGGCCATCATTGTAATGCCATTTATACCATAATGACATATCTCATGTTGTGGTCATGTTGGGCACCATTGTAACATTTTTAGTATTCAGTTAGGACTTCAATTATGCACTAGAATGCATGACTTAGTCAAGCTATGAAGAAAAATATTTTGCTCATATTTCCGAAAAACATAGCTATATTTCCTGATTATCTTGTCTACTAATTATTACAATCTGTATTGCTGACAGAATCAATTTTTTATTTTAACAAGGGTGCCAGGATTCATACAAGAATCTATTGAAATCTGTTGCATCACACATTGCAAATTAAGAAGAAAGCAACTAAAAGTAATATTGGGATTATGATTTCCCATAACTTAATGTATATTTCAGAGAATATTACTCTCAGAGTTTAACTCCTAACAAATTCATTGGCAAAGGTAATTTATACATAACAGATTCTAAATAAACTAACAATGATAATGCAAAATGAAAAGTTGATAAAAGTAAAATATTTTATTTAAACAAATTAAAATATTGAAAAGATAAATTACTAATAAATTATGCATGCTAATCCAGACATTAATCCACTAATTAAAACAGTTTAACAATTAAAGTTCACTTAAGTTTCTAGAAAGTTCTTTGAATGATAAATATGAAAATATCTCTATTAGTAGTATATTGTAAGTTTATAGTAAGGAGTGTTTGCCAACACTTAATTTAGTCACAATTGAGATATGAATAATTTTACTGATAAGTTTTGTAGCACACATTTTGAAGAGCACATTGAAGTTATCTAGTTTCATTCTGTTGACATTTTTCTATGTTCTTGGCCTGTCCTAATGCTAGACTCCATGGTTTTTCTGAGTGACCTATATGATGAAAAGTATCTGTAAATGCATCAGTTCTACTCTGCATGATGATTCACCTTAGCATATGAGTAGTGGTAGTTCTGCATATGAGTAGACTGGAATAGGACCTTTTTTTATCCTGAACCTAATGGAAACTGCTTGTTAGAAAGAAGATGTAAGACCTTGATTGCTGTTACTTTCTTCCTTTTATACATGCAATCAGTTTTTAGACTATTACACATATATTATCTTTTGTTCTTTTATCACAATACAAAATAACAATCTTGTACATTATTTCTTATTTTCAGCTACAAAGTTTATTTTTTTTATGAATTACTTCTGCCATCTTTAATTAGTGTTAGAAAGATTATTCTGATCATAATCTTTTACATTTGGAAAATTCTTTCTTTTTGTTTATCTGGATCAGTAATCTGCATGTCTTTTTTATTCCCTCCAACTTCAACTTTAATCAAATCACATAGATAAATATAAAACAAAATTAACTTTCACTGTGCATTAAAAAATATATTTACACTAATTAAAAAAAATTCAATTGCATCCTTTAAAGATTTTTAAGTTTTACTTTTTTTAAAAGCTTTTTTTTAAATATTATTAAATGCCAAACATATTTGTACCATATATAAATAAATGGTACAATACATATATAAGATTTTACCCTATCAGATTTGTCTTTTGAATATTGTGAAGATGAAAAATGTGCAGCTGGTTACCTTGTACCTTGAAAGTGAACTTCTTGCTGTGGGATTTTATTATTATTATTATTAATATGTTTCAACAATGTACTATATTGCACAATAAATAGTTATGTGGATTTTACAATGGTTTTGCCAGGGTTACAATGGCATGACAGGTTTATTAAGCATTATATGAATTAAAGAAACTTACAGCATTATTTAAATGTGTTCAAGTGATTGATTATTCGGTACATTTTTTAAACATAGATGATTGCAGTACAATTAAAGGGGACAAGGTTACAAGGAAATATTTCACAGTGAGTAGATATTTATGTTAGTTATATAAGAAATTTATTAATGATGAGTTTTGTACTTATGTCATAGGGAATGGACAAGAAATACATTAGATTAAAATGTTATATGGAGTTGATAGGTATTTTGGATTATTATTATTATTATTATTATTATTATTATTATTATTATTATTATTATTATTATTATTATTATTATTATTATTATTATTATTATTATTATTATTATTATTATTATTATTATTATTATTATTATTATTATTTTATAAAATACTAAACACTTCTAAACAGAATGTAAAATAAAATTATCTGAATATATTTTTAGATAATCTGTTAATTAACCAGCTTGATTTAGGCAAGATAAAAAATAGCCAAACTGATATATACTGTTATTTGTTTTTAATTACTTTCTTTTATCTCTGTATTTCTTTAATTAATTTAAATGTATTATGATAATTGTGTCATTTTGTAATGAAAGCTTAAACTTAAAAAACAAGTGGCTTTAATGACTAAAACTGTTTAATCATTAAATAATCATAATACTTTAGATGTTATCAGTATTAAAAAAAGAATAATCTAAGGGGTTATAGAATCTCTATTGAAAAAAAGTATGGCTTAGACAAAATGTCTTAAAATAATAGTTTCAATCTAATTTCTTTACTTCTTTATTATTTTGTTTCTAAAATTTTTAAATATTTTTTTCATAATAAATATTTGACATTTAAATTTAAGTGTTTTTAAATATATTATTTTTAACAGAAAATTAATTAGCTCTAAACAGTACTTAAATTAAATAGAATTTACCTACTATGAGTAAATTTTTTATAGAAACAGAGTTGAAAGATTTAAAATTTTAGCTTTGGAAAAGTGCAAAACTTTAGTTCACATCCCTGTACCTCTCCCCCCATAATAATCATTTTATAAAAATGTATCAGTGAGTAAAATATAAAATATATTAATTATAATTTGTTGAACAAAAATCAGAAATAACAAAAACAAATGTATAAAAAACATTAAACATACAAGAAAGGTATGAGAATAAAAATAAAAATAATTTGAAAAAAAAAAAAAAAGTTATTTGGCAAGAAAATCATTTGCAAATTGCACTTTTATAGACTTATGTAAATTAATAGATAAACTTATAACAAAAATATTAAGTATTTTATGGTTATTCATGTATAAATTTGCCAATTAAGTAAAAATTAATATTAAAAGAAAATGTCGAATTATTAAAAATATATATATTAATATTTTAGTGAAATATCTAAAAGCATAAAAAATTATTTTTTTATGACAATTTAACAAAATTTAAAAATAAAAATAGATTATGTTAAATGTATGACAAATGAATAAATAACTTACCTTAAATCTTAATTCAAATTCAAATTTATCTCTTGTTCTTGTTGTCAAGTTATTACTGATGCACTATATTTTATTGTCTTATATATAATTTCAAAATACATTTGATACCTTTTTGATTACTGATGTGATACAATATGTACACTGTAGAAACAGAATATAGAATGAAGTTTAAAACCACAGCAAATTTTCTTATTTATATTTAGAGCAAATGCAAGTTTGAACAAGATTCAAATGTGTACCATTCTGTAAACATTAAATTCATGCAAATTTAAGTTTTTCTTGTTTACACTAAATTATTTGTTAGAATTATGATCAGAATAAAATAAGATCTTAAGAAGTAATAACAAATAAGTGATTATAAATAATTTGTGAAAGTCTATAAAATATAAATAACATTTAAAAGTCTGATTTATTTTGGTATCATTAATTGCTATTGCCTTTATTATCCCGATGCTTGTGTGTATTGCACACATTCACATTGTGTCATTGCACCCCTATCAACATGTAGCTAATCTATAAAAAAAGAGAAATGTATTTTTCAATAAATTATTGTATAATTATTGAATAATGAGGTCAAAATGGAGTTGAGTTTGTGAGCAAATGAATTGAAGCAACTATTACTCAATGATTCTAATATTGGATACACTTATAATGGCAAGAAAGTGATAATTTACTTAGTATTTGTCTGAAGGTTTGTAATGATGGTATATTATAATAATTAGCCTCATTATTAAAAAAAATTGAAGGACCCTCATATAAAAATATATCAAATTTCTACTATATGTCACCTTTGACAGAATAGCTCAGTTGGTAGAGCGTTTTTCCTTAAATTTGATATTCAAAAATCTAAAGGTGTGAGTTCAACTTCTAAGTGAGTATTGTCACTGTGCATATAGGCCAGCAACACCTGAAGAAGAGTGGAGAATAATACTACTCGAAATGTTGTGTAATTACTAACCTATATTGTCTATTTGTGTGTTATTACTAACAAGTTGTTTGTAATTGGAAAGTTTAAATAAAGTTTAAAATTTTCTATATATTCAACATTCACTCATAAATAATGGAAATAGTCCAACATATCACATCTGATAATTTACTGTCTTGAAAGGCATTTTTAAATATATTTCACAACTTAAGCTATGGACTCCTATGTTAAAGGTGTTATGGTTTAAAGTATATCTGCTTGAAGGCTTTTAAAATTTGTGACAATCATTGCTTCACATTATGTAGATTTTCAGATGTGAAAGAATGTCATTTTGAAAAAAATCTAGAAGAACAAATCCTTAAAAGATAATCTATTTGACTACTATAGCATATTATTGGACTATGAGTTTGTCAGCTAAATTAAATTGCATACCTAAAAAATAATTATAAAACATAAACATTGCAATAAATTTATGAAACAATTAGCCCACAAGCCAAACAATAAATTATTGCAGGATTACAAATAATTTTATCAAGACTAATTAATGTTTTACAGCTTTTTAAAAATGATTCCAACCCAATTGAAATAAAACGACTATATAAGAATAAATATTTGCATGAACCAGTTTTTGCCTATATTAGGGCCTTTTAAAAGTACACTTTATAATATAAAAAGTTTTTTTTTGAAAAGACCCTAATATAGGTGAAAACTGGTTCAAGAAAATATTTATTTTATATAGTTGTTTTATTTCAATTGTGTTAGAAACATTATTAACTATTTGAAAACAACATTATGGACAAATTTATATTTGACCATTATTAAGGATTATTCTGCTTTTTCATCATCACTACTCACGAAAAGAAATCAAACCTTCAAGAATAACCATTGAGAACGTAAAATATATAGCTATGTAAACAAAAAACAAGTTATCTGTAAGAACATATTTTATTCAATTTAAAAATGTCTTAAATTTATTATAATTTTAAATTAATTATAATCATTTATTTGACACTATATATATATATTCTCTTCATTTGGAAAATTTTGTGGAGGTTTATTTGGGAGCAATAAATATTTGCATCAAGAAGAAAGTTTTCTTACTCCTTTTTCTCTCTCCCCAGAAACTTAATGTATTATTATTAATATTTAAGCTTTTTTATATTTGGAATTAAATATATTTGACGTCTATGTTAATATATATCTCGGTTAACAAAAAAGTAATACGAAAATAAGTTAATAATTTTTTTACAACCGTTAAAATAAGTTAATAATTGTTTCAAAATAGGTGTTAAAACACTATTTTTTATGAAAGAAAAATAAGAATCTAGTGAAAGTTGCATTGGATAATTATTGTAATTCAATTTTTACAGAAATGTGATTTAGTGCGGTGGTTTTGCAGCTCAGTTATATATCACTTTTGATGCCCGAATTTCAAATGAATTCTGAGTAACAAAATATTCTTTTTTTTTTCTATAGAAAAATATTTTTTTGAATGTCATTGTATATTTAGAACTATTTTATTAAACATTACAATAATTTTATATAAATACAGTATTAAAAATAAAATATATTTTAAATGGGGGGGAAAAAAAGCTATTTTGATTTGCTAAAAAGATAGAATGTTAAGAAAAAAAATTCTGAATGAGTCTTTTAGATTTAAGCTGTTCCAGTTTCTTATCAGTATTGCAACTTATAGCAAGATAAATTCTGTTTGACCTTATTCCACCTGGAACATTTGGCTTATTAAGTAATTTATGCAACTCTTCTTAGTGTTTTTAAGACAAGTTCATCACTCAAAGCACTAACGTGATTTTAGTTTCACTGATCGGTTCAATTGACAAATCGTAACCATGATTGATTTAAAGGTTTCTATGGTAACATTAATATTATGATAGTGATAGCAAGATATTTTTTACTGAATAATGTCAAAATAGAAAAATGATTTTTAAAAAAAGCATTAATATTTTGTTATAAACAATTAAGAAAAAAATTCTATTTATATTATTAATCAATTACGCAAAAAGTATGTGCTTTATAGTAATGAAGGACGCGCATTTTTAACTCTTAAAAAAACAAACTTTATTTGCGTATGTGTATGATAAAATGAAAAAATAAATGAAAATGAATAAATAGCGCAGATATGAAACTTGATATACCACATATAATTACAATAACCATATCTAATTATATAAAAGGTAATCATCCCTACTCACTAGTGTCGTGCTATAATATTAAACAGCGATGTTAACGCTAGTGAGGAGAGATGATTATCTTCTTTATAATTACAATCTAATACTGCGGTAGTAAAATTTATTGATTATTAAATAAATATATTTGTAATTATTTAAAATGCTTATCATTAAATATAGGCATACTTTTTTGACAATTTACAATGATGGATTAATTTTTTCTACAGTTCAGGCTTTTTCATACCGGCACTTATGTATGTAATATATAGGGGATTTGAACTCAGACTTTCATACGATCCTTAATTAAACGTAGTACTGCTAGAGCTGCATATGTAAAGGTAAATGATATAATATTCTATATATTAAAAATGTATGGCAAGAAATTTTCAAGACATAGAGTAGATTATATACATGAAAAGAAAAAAAATAGAACTTAGAGGAGAAGATTTAGAGTATAGATATAGGATTTAAACATGAAAAGTATTGAGTCTAAAATAATAGATTACAAATACATTTTTCAAATTTATTTTTAAAGCTGAGTGTACTTCATATTTATTTGTTCTAATGTAAAATACAGTAGACCAAGATAACTCAAGACCTTAGTTTGTTTACAGAAAAGTTCAGCACAGCTGAACACAATCTATGCTATGTATTCTAATAGACAAAAAATCTTGAGTGAACAGTTCCCTTTTAGGTAAATTTTTTAATCTATGATTTGTACAAATATAGTCTGAATGATTAATTATTTCCTGCAGTGTCCTTTAATAATATTTAAAACAAATCTAAACGAGTGTTTAAATCAAATATAACTCTTTAAAATCAACAAGGCATCACATGATCCTACATATATCATAGTGATGAAGAAAAATAATTTACTGCTGAAAATTTTTAAAACTATATCTCCCACTCAAATGTAAATACAAATTTAATTGTTTAATGCTAATTGCCATTATCTTCTGTTTCTGATCTTAGTTACCATGTATATGAATTTACTATAGAGATGTCTGCCCATCTCTTGTATATGTATTAAATGGATTATGTCATATACATGATGGGTCAGATTATTTTTAAAACAACATGAGTGTGATGAGAATCTCAGCCTCAGGATGGCATTTAAGTATTCCATCATCATATTTTCAATTGGATGAACAGTTGAAAAGTCGGAAAGTGGAGTGGATTGAAGCCTGTCCATTAAAGTATGAGGATTGGCTGCCTTAATAAATATCTGAGTACTTATTGCATATATGTGTAGAGATGATAATCTGGACCAACTGATGATTGCTGGTTTAGCATGAAATACGTATATTGGTGATTATTTATCTTTTTGACATATGTGTTCAAGTGTATTAGTGTTATGAGATAGAGTGGAGAGTGGTAGGTCATGTGAAAGTCTGTGCTCATATACCCTATCTACTTTTGAAATTGGAGATCTATGACTCCTATTTTGACTATTTATAGTCTCTGCTTTAAGTCTTATGTGGTGTTATATTGCTAAGACTACTAATATATGGTATGGCTGAAGATCTCTCAGCCCCATATAGCTATTTGAGTGGGATAGCTGGGTTTAAAGTCATGTAGGTGTCTGAAAATTTGAGATTTTCCACTCAATAGATAACTTTTAGATAAATGCTGGCTTTGGGTTGGTATTTTTAGATTTAGTGTCTGAACCTATTCTAGCACCTCTGTGAGGAGTGCCTTAGCATGAAACCATGGTCAGAGGTTTTTTTTTTTTTTGGGGAGGGGGTTCCTGACAGAAATATTTTAAATGCTTGCTCTGGCTAAGCATTTATTACAAAGCTTGTTAAGGAATTGGCAATTCTCATTGTTTATATCTTACAAGCTTAAGATAATTGGATCATGTGATCTATGACTCCTATTTTGATTATTTTTTTCTGTTTTGTCTTAATGAAATATTCAATGTAGATTAAATAATTTTCCATTTTTCCTGAAGTTTTTTTTTGGATGATTTATTAGATTGGCTTCTTGGTTTCAGAAACTATAGTGATGTTATTGATTTTATTTAATTTTTTTGTTTTTTTAAAATCTTTTTTGATAATGGTAGTGCTACTCTGCATTTATTTTATAAAATTGGTCATTTTTTACATTCTCATGTGATAACAAAATTATTGGCTTATTATCAAATTTAATTATTGCATTATTAAGATTAAACTTTTTATTTATGTCTTTTATCCATATTTGTTCAAAAATTTCTTGTTTCCATACACTATTACTCTCTTTAAACTTACTGATATTAACAATAGCTTGATTTTACATCTTATTTCTATAAAATTGTCCTTTACTAAAGTTTTCTTTCATTAACTGTAATAAAAGTTTTTTTATGGAGAAAGACTCAAAGATTATCAGTGTTTTGTTATGAGCCTTGAAATTTTTAACAATGTTTGAGTCTATTTCTATAAGTATAATATGCCACCATTACTTATCTTTTTTACATGTATATTTTCATGTTATTATTAATCAATGGCCTTAGCTCACACCATATTTTTATATGTTCTGATAAAAATCTTAAATACAATTTAACATCCACTAGAATGTATTGAAATTACATTTTATAAAAAAGACAACCATTGTTTTATAGATAATTTATCTCAGTTTGCTTGTAATAAATTTACTATGAATAATATAGATTTAATATTGTTAGTTCTTTAAACAAAAAAAATTCTGAGAGCTGCTATGTTGAAAGTTTTGCTTAATGAAATTTATACTCAACCTCTTTTATATTGCTGTGAATTGCGAATACATTTAAAATTCTTACATGAAAAAAGAAAACTAACGTGTAGATTTTATGTGTGTGTGTGTTTTTTTTTATATCTTTAGACACACTAAAAAATTAAAAAAATTCTTACAAACTATTGCAATAACATTTCAATTTAAAAAATAATTTTGTCCACTTTAAATATTTATTTACATTTTATATTGCTATTTGTAGAGGTTTTTATGTTCTATATGATGAATAACAATTGTTAAAAAAACCTCATATATTTACTATTAATTTATAAATTCAAGATAAAAATTGTATTATTAATATTATTTGAAATTTATGAATTAGAATTGTGAAATTATGGAATTGTAAAAAATAAAGGTGGTTATAAAATTGAATGGATGAAGATTTAAATAATGATTTCATTAAAAAATAGATATTATTTCAGTTATATTCATAAAAAATTGATATTCATTCTTTAGAAAAATTTTTCTATATTGTTCTAAATTTCAACTACTATTAAACACTAAAATTGATAATTTAAAACTTAAGGATTGTCATACTACTGAAGCATGAAATTTTCTTAAGGAATATATCATAGATACAAATAAATCCATTTATGGGTTCATTAAAAAATATTGGTTTTTTGACAATGATTTTATTATTAGTGATTTAATTAAAAGAAAACATGAGACATTTTCTGCTTAGTAGAGTAATAGATTAAACGTGAAAGTTCATAATAATTGGAGAAATTCTATGACTGACAAAATCCTTAAAAATAATATAGGTGGATTAAAACTGCAAAGAAGATTTTGGCATTTATTGATTACAGACATTCTAAAGTTTTTTTTGTTGCATTGAAAGTAACATATTGATCTGAAAAACAGTAATATAATCCTATTAAAACTACCAATAGTACTTTTTTATTTGATGACAATGATATTTTTAACAAGTGGAAGAAGTATTTAGATCATCTTTTGAATAATATTAGAAAAATTGAGATGGTAACTTTTAACAATATATCCATTTTATCTAATTTATATTTGGATAAAGATATCCAACTTAATGAAGTCAAAATAGCTCTTTGTAAATTTAAAAATGGAAAGCTGGCAGCTCTTGATGAAATACATGGAAATGTTTTAAAATATGGTTTTGATAATGTATGGACATATGAAACAAGCTACTCAATTGTGAGGATGCTTGTGTTGTTCTAATTTTAAAAAATAAAACAAATAGACAATATTGCAATATTTATCATGAAATACCATTATTATCCACTTCAGAAAAGATATAAAAATTTTGTTGAATAAGTTGCTTCTAATTGTATATAAATTGTTACCAGAGACTCAATGCAGTTTTAAAGAATCACTAACTACAGGCATGGTTTTTGTTGCCAGGTAAATGCAAGAAAGTGTCAGAACTGGTACAACAATTTACAAATTAGTCTTCTAATAGGATTTGTTGTTTTAAAATAAAATTAGTTACAATGCTAAGATTTAATTAAATATAGATTATCTCAAAATTAATTTATTCCAATTAAAATGATAATGACTTTTATTTGGTAAAATAATAAGTAGCATTCGAAAATACATTAAGTAGGTGATGACTTTTATTCATCATTCATTATTCAATCACACTGTAACAAATACAAAAACTTCACAGTTATATTACAGTATTACTCATTAATACAATATGATTAAGCAAACCTTAAATATATAATAAATACTAAAGTCTCACCTTTTATAATTTGAATATCAATAACACTATAAATTTCATATTATCATATCTAAAATACTTAATAAACCAAAGCCATATTTTGGTTTATAACTTTAATTGTTATATAGGAAGCAAATCACTACATTGATAAATACGAGAAAGAAATTTCATTCAATGTGGAGATATTCAACTCCTACTTTTAAGTGAATCACTTTAGATTGAAATTGAATGTAAGTCTTAAATAATGTACTTTATTGTATAATATTTTATATAATATGTAATCTATTTTTCAATCTAAGTAGTTTTTATTGTTATTCAGAATTGTTTTTGTATAATATAATTTATAGATTATATTTACACGTGGAATAGTTTTACTGCTTTATTAAGAGACCTTTTTTAAGAGACCTTTTTTAAAATTTAATTTTCAACGATTCTTAATTTTAAATTATTTATTTAGATAATTCAAAGTTTATGTTACGTTTTGAATTTATGACAATAAATTACATTTGTACTATAACGTATTATTATTGCTTATATTTACGTAGTCTTTGATAGAGTATTGAGATTTAGTCTGTTGAAGATGAATCATTTTTCTGCCTTTAACTAATGAATTGATTGATATTAATGATGTTCTTTTTTAATGATTGATCGTTGCTTTTGATTATATATATATAAAGCATTAAGATTGGCAATAAACTGACCTTAGCTGATGGCGTTTAATGTATAATATCAGAAAATTAACTCTAAAATATTTTGAATCTATTAATCTCTACATTTATCCTGTTTAATAATTTTGTTAAAATTTTATAGTTATAAAATAAAGAAAACATTAAAAATATTTCTCGAGAAAGACATCATTAATAAGAATATTGATCATGTAGAAGATAAAAATGTTTTAAATTTGTTGAGAATCAAATATTCGAAGGATTATCAGGATAAGGTTAAATATATTTTTATTACGAATTATTTTGATGGGTGGACCTGATTATTTATAAAACCTAAATCCAGTACATTCGTGCCAAGTGATTAATAACCTTAAGTAAATACACATTTTGCAAAAAGCTTTTGTTAAGCCAAGACCTTCATTAGAAATAGATAAGATTTTAAAGAAATCCCACAGGTTTTCTTACTTTATGCTTTATAAACAACAGAGCCAGCAAAGCAAAAGCTGTTTTAATAGGCTTAGAATGATGACATTGTAATAAAACATTCAGCTTTTATCAGATCAAATATATAAATTATCTATATTGTCGATTTTGGTTTACTTTTCTTTTATTCTTACTATTTCACTTAAAGAAAGCTAATGGAAGAAAATGGTGTTTTATTTTTAGTTAATCTACAAGTTAAAAATTATTTCTTTATTTTTTAAAGAAATGAATTAATAATCGGAAAAATATTGAGAAATGATTTATAAAATATTTTCTTAGTAATAATTAATCAAAATTAGTTTATAGTGGTCAGTATTAATAATATATGGAGTTATCAAAATCTCTTTGCAGAGATCAAGTACAAACTGTGTGTGTATATATATGTTAATGCTCTGATGAATATTTTATGTCTCTTTTGAGATCAAACATTAAACCTTAATTATCATCAATAATAGTGTTTTTTTTTAAAGTGTCCATAAATATATTCACTGATTTCTCAAACTTATAGATGGTTCTAGAGTAAGGTAAAGAGAATTCCACTCGGAAATTTTAATAATTTGAATAATATTCAAAATACCAGACTTTCAAACAGTATATGATTATACTTTTATCATGTTTGGTTTACACCCTTTTAGATTATAATTGCTAATAATATAATAGATCCTAGAATTGGAGATTCCTAGATCAAATTCTAGCTAAGGAGAGTAAAAAAAAATATGTTTAGTCAACAAAAGAAAATGTTGTATTCAGTTTGAATTTGGTGCTTAAATCTTATTTGACTCAAGAGCAATTGATAGAATGACTAAAGTAATATATTTAGTTTTATACAATATATTTGTTAATCTCATGTATAGCACTCTTATTACTAGTTTAACAAAGAGTAAATAAACTATAAATCTTTATCAAATGTAACTTGAATAGATTTGGAATAGTTTTTTTTATTTAGCATATCTTCATAGAAATTATTTCAGAGACAAAATCTCTACAAAAATAGGTTAATGCATCCATCTGCAATTATATTTCTTGTGATTTAAATTTTGGTCAGAAACTTGGAAAACTATTTCAGGTTCTATTCCAGGGTTGGGGAACTTTCATCCCATAGACCAAGTTTGGTCTTAAAGCTCTCACTCTAGCTCCCAGACATTTTCATTAATTTATGTAAAAAGGGATTGTATAAAACTTCTATTTAAACATACACATAGTGCAATCCACATAGTGCAATCCAAATGTGCATTCAATATTGAATCAAGTGTTAAGTAAAAGAAAATATTTATTCTGTCAATTATATCTCTGTCTCTCTAAAAATTTTATAATAATTCTACTTCATTCTATCAGAGATGCAATATTCTAACAAATTATTTAGATTGTGTAGTCTGTATTACTATGATTTATTCTACAATGATAAGAATAGTTTGTTTGTTTTTATTCATTTGTCATAGACAAACATATAACTAGCAAGAATAAAATTTGAATTTTACTTCATTTCATTATTATTATTTGGTATAAGATAAAAAAAAAATACGACACAGAAAATCAAGTTTTCAAAAGAAATGAACCAATGCATTTTTTTATAGAAAGAAATAGTAAATTGATGCCCTTAATATCCTAGTAAATACTTCAGTTAATAAAAAATATATTATTAAGATATACTATTTATCAAATATCCTGACTACAATAAAATTGTTGGATAAAAAATATCAAAATAGAAAACTTGAAAAAAAGTTTTATCATCATGTAGGAAAAAGTAAAAAAATTGAAACAATTTTCTGAAGGCTAGTTTTAGAAGATTACATCCTAATTTAACCTGTCCAGAACATAAAAAGAAATTTAAAAATATATGTCATAAAAATAGGTTCAGGGCAAATCAAAAAATTTGTAATTAAATGTGGAACAGTCATTAATAATAACAATATTTCTTAATTTTTAATACAAAAAAATTATGGCCCTCATTTAAAAGGAGAATACTGAAATTCACTTACCAGTTGAAAAGGTTGCCAAGCATTAATGATTAGAGATAAATTAATTAAATATTTGATCAAATATAGTAGGTTAATTTTTAAGTTGAAAATTTTGTGTGACACATGAATGAGATTATACATATATTCAAATGGACTTTGGCAGAAAAAAGGTTCCCTACCCCTGTTCTATTTGGACTCAGAATTTTTTTTGCAAGTAATTTCTGGCTTATAGTCAATTTTATTCAGCTGATTGTGGCCAGAGGGTAAAGCAAAAATCAGAAATGCTCAACCTTCAGCATTCAATAATTGGAAAGCCTGGTGAATTGTGCTATTTTTGTCACTGTTTATAAAAAAAGCTTTTGGACAGATATTTATCATCATCATCATCATCACCACCATCAACCATTATCAATCCACTGCAGGATGAAGATTTCTCCAAGTTCAATCCATCTTCTCTGATCTTTAGCTTCTCTTCTCCACATCACCTCTGCATACTTTCGTATTTCATCCATCCATCTCACATAAAGGTCTCTTTCTGAATCTTTTACAATCTCTTGGAATCCAGTTTAAGATTTTAATTGACCATCTATTATCATCTCTTCTAAAAATATGTCCAACCCAACTCCACTTCAGTCTTTTAATTTTTTCAATGAGGTCAGTGACACCTGTTTGTTTTCTTAAGCATATATTGCACTTTCGATCTCATCTTGTTACTTCCACCATGCATCTCTCCATACTTCTTTGAGTGGTCTGAAATCTCTGTATTGCTCTCCTATTAAGTGTCCAAGTCTCATAAAGTAATATATTTAGAAGAGTTTTATCTATTTACATATATATAAGTACTAAACTTTATGCAACCTGCAATCTGATATAATGTTATGAATTAACAATGGATAATGAACATCAAATTTTTTTTTTATTAATGTAAAAGCATTAGTTTTATATATTAAGTAGAAGCAGGTTGCAGATAAAGAATTACTTCAAATCTTCACATTTAAATATTTTATATGCTGCTAAAAATCAGTACTTACAAACAAACACTTTGTACTATTAGCTCAGTGATTGACATAAAAAACACTTTCAGTAATCTGTTATGACAATAATCCTCTAAATGCAGTCACAAACGCACATATACATAACATATTTAATAAAATAAAATTATAGAAAATGACTATTTTGAATATTGTCATACAATACCTCATTAAGTTTTAATTTTAGAGCCTTGAAAAATGACGATTTGGAAGATTAAAAATTAAGTCAAAAAATAAGTTTAGTAATATTAAAAACTAGAAATTCAAAAATATTTTTGACTGAGATAATTGTAAAACAGAACAATTGATGAATATGTTATTATGAATAGAAGAATTAAAAAAGTGTAACATTAAAAAAATACTTTGTAGTACTAACAGAAAAGAATAAGATTGGTGATCTTAAGAAATAATGTACTAATGAGAATTTAAAAAAAATAAAGCAAGAAGCACAAGAGATTGTTGTATAAAAATCTAATAATGCTTTGTCTAATTTTAAAAACCTGCTTGACATTTTTGTTAATAAATAAGTTATGATTTTTTAAAAATTAAGGCTTAGAAAATAGGTTTAATATATTTTAAAAATCACAAAGTAGGTTCAAATAAAAGATACAAATAATATAAATTTTTAATATTGTATGCTTTACTTAAACAAAATTTATTTTTTGCTTTTAAAATATTATTTTTGTATTAGGATCTTATATTTAACAATAGATTCAAGCACTTAGTTTAGCCCTCTTGAATCTTCACAAGTTTTATCTCTATTATATATTTATTTGTTCTGTATTATTGTATTCTATGAGTCACATTATTTACATAAATTTTAAAAGGTTATTGATAATTTAGACCTTTTTAGAGAAAAAAGAGAAGATAAAACTTGTTTCCAATGAGTAATGTATATATCTATAATTTATAGTGGTTTGAGAATAGCAGTTACATCTTTATATGATTCAGTAGCATTTTTTGAAAGTGTGTATCTTATAAAAACAGCAGTTCCAATTTATCCTATTAGTCTTATAGAAAGTGAAAATCTTTGTAATATAGTAATTAAAATAACAAAACTGGATTTATAGTCTTAATTGAATTCAATGTAATTCATATAAATTATATAAAATTGTCTAAATACCAGTATGACTTTGGTTTGTGATGTCATTTTCCTAGTAGTTATATGTTGATTTATTTTTTTCATCTAGATGAATTAAATAAAATAACACTGCTTTTTACATAAAGAGAATATTTAAATATTTAATATATAATGCATTCTAGATGCCAAACAATTTTTGTAAAAGATACTCAGTATTGAAAATACATTAAGGATTTATTTTATGTTTTTATATATTCTCTACATAAAAAAAAAGTGCTATTATTGCATTTAATTTGTTATAAAAATAAAGATAACAGAATGGTTTTCTGCTCAAGAGTTCATAAGAAGTTTGAGTGCCGAAAATATCAAAACAGCAATCACTCATAGAACTTTACACTTCAGTGGCGGATACTCTACAACTACACAAACCATAAGTGACATTTAATTTATTACATTTTAATAATGATAGAATTATAATCATTAATTACAAATGATTACATCTAATTGAATTGTTAAATGTTTGTTTATTCAAAAAATGAAACTTTATATTTTCCCAAATATATTAATCCTTTAAAGTTCTATATTAAACTACATATTATTACTAACAGTTGATTGTATTTGTAAACATATAAATAAAACTTGAATTTTTCTAAAAAAAATAAATTAACAATTGAACTAGATGATAGATTTAGTCCAATATAGAATCACACGAAAAAAGTTTGATTGATTACTATTAAAAAAAATTAAGACTATTTAATTATTTTCTGAACTCAGTAATCATTTTTTTTCTCTATGTTTCCAAGAAGAAAATATTTGAATACAATACTAATAATGCTTCTGAATCCATAAAATATATCTTAAATGGATTAATTTTCTTTTTTAAAGAAAAAAGTGCTGATGAAAAAAGAGAGAATTATTGGTAATCAATGCAGTATATACTGTTTAGAATATAAAGTGAGTGCAGCTGTTATATATCTTCATGTGTCTTTGATTGGTGCATTTTATATATTCAAGATAGGAATATTGCAACACCAACCATTTCCCCAGATTCTGGTTATAATTTAATTTTAAAAGATCTAAATTATGTGCTAAAGAGAAAAAAAAATTAAAGTTAGTCATTTGGAATTTAATGTCATAGAAATTTGAATAATATCTATATATTTTAAATTGAAACACTAATTGTATATATATGCGTGTATTTAATAAAGACATTTATTTAAAAAAAAAAGAAGGGCCGATTTCTGAAGTTAAAATTGTGGTTATAAATAACTTGTTTTTATAGTTCCTTCTTTAATAAAAAGATCACTTTTTACTAAAAACAAGACAGCTTTGAAATAAAAGATCACTTTTTTAAAAAAAATAATTTTCTAATAATTTTAATATTTTTATATATATTTTTATCATGTTATTATTCTATTAAACAAATATTTATATTTAAATGGTCATTAATAGTTTTATGAAAATCGTGCTTGTGTATCAGCATTCCATGCCCGTTACCCAAATTTGAATTGTTGATGGACAAACCTTGATTTTTTCCATATTATAATCGGGCATAGACTTTTTCTTTTAGACAAATGAACAATATACATCAGTTTACCACAACAATATTAATTGGAAAGTAGATATATATATATTTGGCTAGACAGTTTAAAAAATAAATGAAAAATCACTAAGAGAATAATAAAAATAAATTATAAAAAATGAAAAAATGCAGATTGTGGAGCTTATTATTTTGAAACATTTTAATAAAGAGACAATTGACATTGCTGTGTCAGAAAATAGAATGTCGAAGATAACAAGTGACTTTTGAAGAAAGACAAATTTTTAAAATATATAACGGAGTTTGGGATAAACAAATAAAATATGCAATGGCAAGTTGTAAAATAAAGCAAGGAGAGTTATTATATTGTATATCATCACTCATCTGACAAATAATAATTATCCAAATAACATTACTCTATAGATAAGATATTTATCAAGGAGTATTGGATGATTATAGTTGGCTATTGAAAAATTATTTACTTGATATGAAAAGAAAAAAAAAATCAAAATTTTTTTGAGCTGCCACTTGGATTTAACACATATCATAAACATGGGCAGTTAATGTTTTAATTCTTCCTCTCTAGATACATACATATATTAAATTATTAATGTAGTTGATCTGAAGTGTGGTTACTAATAGTCACAAGCGTTTGAAAAGTTTGCACTCTCTCAATTTAATTTTAAATTAATTGTAGTAATTTATTATATATATGTATATTTTTTCAAAATTTTGAATTCAGAATAATTCTTGAATAATAACATTTAACCATCTTACTAATGAGTATTAATTCTAAAGCACTCATTGACTTTGAGTTCAGAAGAAAAGGTATAAATTAATAAACATAAACTAATTAATTGCACTTATTATAGTGATGAATAAAGTTATGCAGTACAGATAAGCTTATATAATTGATAATATTGAGGAAACTTTGTAATAAAGCATATACATGATCAGAATACTTAACAATGTACCTCTCAATGACTTTATCTCTGCACATCTTTGCTAATATCAAGCTGCACAAACAGCCACTCAGATTCATGATTGATTTCAGTGGAGCATATTATTACAAAGCAGCAGAGAAAATAGCTGAGTGGTTGATGGAAAACATTGGATTTGGCAAATATACAATCAAATCATCTTTTGAGTATGTGGATAAAATTAAAAAAATAAAAATTAATAAGAACTACAAGCTAGCATATTAGATATAAAAAACCATATGGTTCAGTGCCACATGATCTGATCTATCCATTAATATTATTCAAGACATCTTGCAGCAAATTAAGTACAATTCATATAAAAAAGAGATTGTAATAGAAGTCTTAAAACATTATTGATAGGGAAATTGTAGTAATAGTCAAATACCAATTTTATAAAATGGCGAGTGGTTAGCCATTGGGGTTATTACTAAGAGTTATTTTTTGTAGCATTGTTTTATCCAAGTTTGAAAATAATATCTTTCTTAAATATTTAGCTGTTTCATCCAACAATATTTACATCCAATACATAAACAATGTGTTTATATGTGCAGTGGAGAATCAGATTAACAATTTACAGCTGGAGCTTGAAAATAGATTATCTCTGAAATGGAATATTGCATTAGAGGACATCAACTTGACTTTAAAGTGATGCTAAAGCCTTTACAAATTATGGGAGCCATTCATCCTATGCCAAAAGTTCCAATAGAACACAAACTGTCTGGCTTTAAATGTTTCTTATATAGAAAAAAAATATATGCAAGTATGAAGTCAGATAAAAAAAACAATTTAGATGCCTACATTAATGATCTAATAGGGCTTGGATATAATAGTAACTTGCTTATTAAAACAGTTGAGAAATTCTACAACAACATAAATTAAAAAACATTAATATGTTTAAAGCATGGATAAGCCTTCATTATGACCCACATATTGTAAATATTCTTAGGAACATTTGTGCTAAAACATACAGGGTTAACTTTAGATAACCACCTTCTCTTAATAATTTGTTAAATAATACTAAAGATGAGATACCTGTGGAGCATACACCTCAGGTAGTCTAAAATGGCATATAGTAATCCTTTCTGCAGCTCTATTTATTGTAGGGAATCTTGTACAAATAGATCCATGGGAATTGACCAAGAAGCATATTTGTATAATAGAGCTAAACAAATGACTAAACACAAATCAATCTTTCTGGATTAAATACATCATGGGTCACAATTTTTTCTATCAAGTATAGAACAGTATGCTCAGAAAGAGATGATAGGAAAACAAAATACGAAGAGGCTTGGACAATTGCAAAGGATCCACATTCCAACAACAAAAAGAATTTGTGTGTTCCATTTGTCCAAAAAATGAAATATTTAACTACCTTATTTGCATATTGTGCATCATTTACATATTATATCATATCAATTATATAAGCTTAGCTATACTGTATAATTTTATTCAGCACTATGATTTGAGTAGTATTTTTCTGAAAGATGGCTCTGTATAATTAATTAGTTTATGTTTAGCAATTTATACCTTTGCATCAGAACTTAAAGTCAATGAGTTACTGCATGGAGATTTACATAATAAGAATACTTATACAAATATATCAATACTGTTTTTAAATAAAATATGAAATATATAATTGAAAATTATTATTAATTGCTATCAATTTGACATGGACCTCATGCAATTAGTCTTCAAATTGACCTATTATTTCTTTAGTTTTGAAACTACTTTAAAGTACAGTTATTATTTAGATGATCAAATTCATCACTCCATTTTTGCTGTTTTTTTAAAATATATCATAATATCTGTTGCATTATTTTTGAATTAAATCAAATTTTTAAATAACTTGAAGGTAATTCCAAAAGTTTTATCTTAAAAACTATCCATACAATTTTGTAAAATGTACTAATTTTCAAACAAATATCTAGCAATATTTTTAAATCTTTTTTTAAAAAAATACATTTAACGATCCATAGTTTTCACATTTATTTTTATCTCCAGCAAATTATGAATATTTCCCCTCTCCTCAATTGCTTTATGTTATTATAGTTGTATATATTTGTGAATATGACACCAAATATTAATTTTCTATATAATTTTTTGAAAATAATATTTATTTATTGAAATATTTATAATTTCTCAGTTCATGTTTATAAAAAATATTAAGAAATATTAATCATTTTATAACCTGATGAATAATGATTACGATATTTTAAAAGTTGGCAAGATTATATAGTAAAAATTAGAATAATATTTGACCCATTTTTTTTAAAGAACATTTCCAGCATTGATTTAAATATGAGCACTGAAGTAAAAAATATTTGATAGGATTATTGAGATCATTTATTTATTTTTTCGTTTAATTGAGAATTTTTTTTTTAAAAAAAGAATTAATATGAATTGAGATTAAAAATATGTATGTATGACATAATTACATTCGTGCAAAGTTTATAATTCCAGAAGCAATTTTTGATAAAAAGGCAGTAAGAAAAAATTATTAAAGAGTTAATTAAAAAGAGCAAAATGGTTTCTAATTTATCATATATTACTATAATTCCAATACAGGGAAATAAAAAAAACCATTCATTTCAGTAGAGGATAATCAAATCTTCATTTCTGTTAACTGAATGTTATTTCCAATACTTTTGTCAGACAGAACCGTATAGATTAAAAATATTTTTTATTTATAAGTTGGAGATTGTTCTGAAATTAATATTCACAATAATATTTAATCTAATTATTCTGAAGTAATTGGGTTTTCTTGCTTATTGAGAGATTGTCCAATATATTCATTCAGAAACAAGTTCTTTCATACATATATTATATTTCTCAATCAAAAGAATATCAATTTTATTAACAATGGTGAATCAATTATAAAGGATCTTACTCATTTGATATACATATATATTTTTATTTTTTAAAATATTTAGTTTTATAATTTTTTTATTAATTTTTTATGATTTCCACAATGGTTGAAGAAGAACACTAAATTAATTTATAAATGCACCACAGTCACTTAACTCAAAAATCTCTCTTTCTTTTATATATTTTTTGTTTTAATTCAAATTTTTTTTATGAAAATTAATTATATAATACTATTTTAGCATTAAAAATGTCATTGTTTATATCGCAGTTCACATATTATTTATATTACAGCTTTGTGAGATAATCGCTGACATATCAATTTCCTATTGCGCACAGACAATCTTAAATTCAAACCTGGTAAAACTTGGGAAATTGTTATAGATAAAAAGAATCACCTAATATATTTGTTTTAATTAAGCTGCCCGTGATATTTTTGTATTTTTTAGATGCACGAACAATGCGACAGGTATCTAGGAGTTACAAAGAAAATAAATAAAGTAATTCTTTATTGTTCTTTAGTGAAGAGATTTAAAGCATCTTATTTTATAGTAAACTTTTTAGAGGTGTTTTAAATTTTTAGCATATTTTATCTATATTATAAATATAAACTTGATCATTCATATTAATTTTCGTTGATATTAAAGTTCATCCTAGATTTTCAAGATAGATCATGCCATGTACTCGTGGATCAAATTATGTCTTAGATATTCATTCACACAGTCTGTGATTAAAATAAAAAAAATATTTTAATCTATGTAATTTGTAATTCATTTTTGTTACAGCGTAGGATTTGTAGAGCCTTATTAATTCATCATATTTAAAAAAAATAATATATATATATTTGTCAAAATATATTTTTGACCGTTATAAGCAATTAATTTTTTTATTAAAATGTATAGATGCATAAATGAAGAACTGAGAAGAGGTGATGAAAAGATTTTAAAGCTTTCGTGTTCTTATATCTACAGCTCTTCAATTAGTTAAAAAAAAATCTATATAAATATAATTTAATCTTGAAATAAGCACTCGTACCTTAAATTCATTTCATTTTTAACCTTTTTCTGCTTCAAGATAATAGCAATATTCTTGAAGTATGGTAGGATATCAACTGTAACTATGTATGTGTATGTATATATATTATTAGTGGTAATTAATGTAAATGTTTTTCTACATATAATCTGGGATTCGAATCTGGAAAAAAACAATAGAATTTTTTTCAAATTCCCAGCACAATTAGGATTTTTTTTTTTTTTTTTTGCGGCAGATAACCTAGAATCTACCTAGATAAACATTAAACTATTATTAAATCTGCAAATGATTATTTAGATGATCATAACTAGAAGGCAAAACGGAACCACACGTCCCCATATTTAGCGGATTTCATGAGTACATTTTGTTACACTGTTTTTTGTTGAATGTTATTGAAAAAATCTTTTTTATTTTATTTTTGTCTATTATATAGATGAATACGTAATTTTTTTGTTATTGATTTATTATTATTATTATTATAAAGTAATTCATTTATGAATTAATTTTAAAGTGAATATTTTAAATAAAATTTGTCTCAACATAAATAAATAAATACAATGGTTTTTTTTTTCAGTTTCTAATGCGTAATACAATAGAACAAAAATACTTTTTTTTTCTTGTCAGAATGAATATATTTTTATCCACAACAAATGAAAGCAACTAATGAGTGAATTTGTCTATTGTAACAACATTTTAAAAGCTTTTAAATTCAAATAATTTCCACAACAGAGCAAGTCAAAACTTTTGAATAAAAATATCTTTAGAATGATCACTTACAATTATATTTAAATAAAAGATTGCTACTTGAAATATTCATTTTATTTATTATATATGTGCATTTATATATATATATGCGTATATTTAAGTATAACGCTAAATGGAATTATAATACGAAAATAAATTTATTATTGTATTTCGTTGTTCTTTTAAACAAATATTCATTACATGTTTCTTTTTGCCTTAATAATTCAGAACATTTTTTATACCACCAATGATATAAATATTTTTCTATGTCTTATTTTATATCTTTTGGTGATCTTTGTCTTATGCTTCTTGTTTGATACAGACTCTGGAACTTAAGCCCATGTATTGCATTCCATCTCTGACATATACAATGCTCAAACTTTTATGAATTACCCAGCAATAAACCATTCAATTATTTTAAGAATAGCCCTAGACCATCAATTGTCTTCACTTTATACTATATTTCCAATTCACCTTCACTTTAACTATTCCATCATATTTATTTCAATAATTTTTTTCATATTTCAAAATCAAACCTCATGTTTACATTTATAAATCTAATCAAAATAGACTTTGATTAAAAGCTCTTATTTTTAAATATGACATACTAATGGGTTGAAAATAGCCAAACAAATGTGAGTAGCCATCTACTCATACTGTTTGATAAAGTAATTCTTTCATAATTAAGTTTTCAATTATTTGAACCCCATAGCTTAGTGCCATAAGAAAAATAAATCAAGTTTTTGTTTAGTCTGATTTCTTTTGATTATAGCTTTAAATTCTCTTCCAAAGATGTTATAATATGGTAGTGAGTTGTTTTCTTGTATGCAATTATATTAAACAATTTATTCAAATTAATTTTAGTCTATATTTTAAATTTTGGGCCAAAAAAATTATCAAAATAGTATTTTTTTTTTTTATAGAAATACTACTATCCTCCACACTTTTAAAATATCTCAAACATGTGCTGCAACATATTTCAGTGGAACTATAATATAGATATACTTATGAATTGATTACTTTACTATGCTACTTAATTTTAATATTTTTCAGAAAACAATACAGATAAAAAATGCTCAAGATTTTTTTCTTGAGTGTATTGACCAGAATAGTGCTAATCATTCAGACTTGATAGATCATGATCTGGTATTTATTATCATTTTTAAATTGATTATGAAATATAATGACTTTTTTCATCATGTGTATTCTTATTTTTGTATTAACAAATAATAGATTTCTAAATTAAAAATGAATTAGCTGAGTTTTTTAAAGTGATAAGTGATTTAAAGTGATCTTGAAAGAAATAGCTTTTGCTTCCACATGCACTATAGTCCTTTCAATATTTATCTCAAATGAAAAAAATAATATGCTCTAGCTATATTTTAGAATAAATTATTTTAGGGTAGAATTACCTGAGTTGCATTATAATTAAAGGGAAACTTCCTAATTAGTTGTCTTATTTTATTTTTGACTTTAAATCATACCAATTAAAATAAAAATAATATAACAGATTCAGATCAAATTGAGATAGTATTTATATTCAAAGCAATAGCAAAGAGGTTTCAGAACAGATCAGTTGCAGGAACAGCTTGAATAATATTAGTGAATATCAAATGTTCTCTAGAAACCTCTAAAGATGCTGTCACTTCTGATATCAGATATCTTTTCTAGATTGATAAAAGTGATTTACATGGTTTTAATCTGATTTTTGTTTTACTTTTTATAATAAAATTGTCAAATTTTTAAAATCATGTCAATAGTTTAATATTTATTTTAGAAATTATATTATATTTCAGAAATATCCATATAATACATTTCTATTGAGTAATTCATGGGAAATTTTTATATATAATAATTGAGAGAGAAATATCTCTTTAATTATGGCAATAGTTTTTATAACTGTGGATGTTGAATTTAAATATTCTAGCATTACACATATTTTGAAGAATTTCATAATCTTGAGAAGTGGATAAGAAAAGCACTGAGTTGTAGTTAAGTTTTTCTTTGCTATCCTTAAGAATTCAGCATACATATATTTCATCCAGAAAACTTACCACTGAGAGATTGTCAGAAAGCAAATAGTTCATTATAACTGGATAAATATAGAGACCAATTATAAAAGCTGCAACATATAAAAAATAAGCTGTATAAATGTTGTGTTAAATCATGTCAAAAATTATTTATAAAAGATTGGGCAAAAACTTATCTAATTTTTTATTCTACCTTTTAAACTACCTTGCCTTTTTTTTTTTTTTTAAATAAATCAAATAAATTTTCAGACTAATTGTAATTAAATTTTTTTTTTTAAATAAAAAATTTAAGATATGTTACTATTTTTCATGTGTATGAAAAGTAAAATATTTGAAGAGATATGTGTGTGTGTATGTTAATGGTTATCACTTTAAAATTTTAGTTTTTTTGGAATTTTCTAGCTTTATTATTCATATAATTAAGGCATTAAGGGTCACTGCATATGGGTAAAACTAAACTTTTACATAAAAAATAACTACCTGGCTAATCAACCGATGCTTCAAAAATGATCATACATACTTATAAATTAAACAAAATAATTACTTATTTATTTTGAGATGTGATTTTTATCCCAGATCTCTAAATATTAAAAAAAAACAATATAAAAAAAACCCAATGCATATTATACTTAATACAATTATGTTTTTATCAAACTTGTTTAAATTTTTGAAAATACTATAAATAAATTTTAAAGTTTTTATCAATTTAATAGCAATATAATTTATATTTGCAGTTTTCAGTAGTAATTCTTAATTAACAGGTGATCAGCCTTCAACACATACTGTTTGAACATATTATGAACTCACCAATGTTATATAGGTATCCTGCATACTCATTATAACATCAGTGACATAGTAATATGATTAAATAATGCATGTTGAAGGCCAATTATCTTCTGATAAAGAAGAAACTTTTATGTGATAAAAGTATTCAAGAATGAAAATTATATACATTATTCTGGTTAGGTATTTTATTTAATTGTAAAATTATTTAGAATTTATTAATTATTATTATTTATTAACATATTTATATGTAATTATTAATGATTTTAATAACCCACAAGTAAATGATAGTTATTAAGTATGTAATGTCTAGAATATATAATATTTATAAACAATTAATTTTCTGTCATTATCATGTCAGGTTTTTTAAAGTTATTTTAAAAATTTGCAAATAATACCCTCTTTTGTATCATAAGCTGATTCACCAGAAGATAAAAAATGATCTATTTCTATCTAATCTGCATAATTATATAAATAGTAGATCAATTATTGATATTTAAAGAACTAAAACATTATATTAGTGTTGAGTTTCATAAAGCCTTAATCATTTAAATCTGCTCAAGTTTTAGATAACAAGATGTAAATTTTAATAATTTTAATAATCCTATATATAGCAGTATTAAATATGTATCATGAATATAATCTTCCAGTCAACATACCATATGTCAGACTTTATAGAGTCATTTTAATAATGTGATAATAATATTTCTAATGAGAAAAGGCATTATTTGAATGTTTATGAAAATGATTATAGAAAAGTTGTTTTATAAAGAATTGCTATGGCATACATGGTGGAAGATACATTTCAGATTTTTTTGTTTGTTTTAGTTTTGATTTTTTTTTGCAGTGATAAATAATTTTATAGTTTAATATGTTAAATTTTTTTATTAAAAATATTTTATAAATACTGTTCCTGGCAAATGACATTGTTATAGATTTAATTAAGCTTACTGTATATTCTGCTTTTCACTAACTTTAAAAGTGGCTTCTTTGGTTAGCAATAAACTATAGTTTCACAACTTTTATCAAATGATTTTTATAAGTTCTTTAATTCTTTCAGTGCTAGCTTTATTACTATTTTTTAAAAATAAAAGATGAATTTTGTATAGATTTTATCCTTTGGTTTAAAATTGATTTGATTGATCACTATGCATTATTAAGTTTTTATATATAAGTCTATTATTTATTTCTAGTTAATTCTATAGAAATGTTAATTTCAGTAATTATAATTTATCCATTATGCTACTATAGGCATAATATTACAACTGTTTATCATAGCCTTTTCTTCTTATTTGCATAATATTAGTAGAATAAAATAATGAAATATTAACATTTTTCAATCCTAAAAGCAAATATTATAGATAGTAGATAACTGTTTTTGCTTCTTTTAAAAATTTTTTTAATTATATTTCTTTCTACATTTTAACTGTCTAGTGACATTCCTACAGGAATTCATTTTTATTTATCATTTATACCAATAAAAAACCTCAACTAAGACTTCTAGACAATTAAAATGTAAGAAAAAATTAAAAAACATTGATAATTAGTTTTAAATTTAGTCATCTGGTAATATTATAAAAGAAAATTATTTTTTTGGCTCTTTTACTGTTTTCGGAAAATTGGTTGAAAGCTTTATTGGTTGAAGTTTGTATGACAGACTTATATAAAGTTTATTTTTTCCCTATAATCTATTTTTTTTCTATAAATCACTTAAGATTTCTGGCAATAGGCACATATTTTTATTATTTGAAAATTGAGTAAATTCTCTTAGAGAATGAAAATGATAATAATAAGATAAATCTATCAATAAGTGTAAATAATGGTATATTCTACATTTTAAACATATCAAATGATAATTTTTTTTAATTTTAAACCCTGTTATGAAATTATTTATGATTTAGGAACAATAATATCAATGATCAAAGAATATTCATAACATTTGTGTTTTTCATAGGGTATTTTACTGTTGTGCTTCTAATTCTTTTATATCAGAAACATTTTGATTATCACTCTTTTAGAATAAAATGAGTCAATTACTATTCTTTATTAATAAATTATACCAATGTATGTCATGAATATGATATATTAAATATATTGAAAACATGCTAGCTAGGCAGTAATAAAGCTGAATATTAAAAAACTATCTTTTCTGTGATTATACTAATTAATTAACAAATATTACATTGGCTCAGAAAAGAAAAAAATAGTAACAGTTAAATTAAATACTTGTAAATTTATTTACTATTTTCAACTTGATGCTTAATCCCAATGATCATGATCTGAAATTCAAATATGGATTTATATTTGAGATTTTTTAGGTTGCTAGACTATAAAAATTCATCTATTTATAATTTTTTATTAGTTAATAAATGTATATTTAGCAATATTTAATTTGAGAGTAGAATCTCTGACCAATTGAGGTTAATTACATTAGTGTTGATTTTCTTTCCATAATGTTAAATGCAATTTTATGCTGTCTTCATCACTGACAAAAATTTCTAGATCTAATATTATAAGTAATTCTTTATAAATATAAGAATGGAGTATGCAATCTTCTAACATAGATTAAAATGCCTGATTTTTTAAAAATATATGAATGCTTTTGTGAGTACAAATTCATATTAAGATTTAAAATTTGTTTAATTTCATATTTTAAACTCATAAAAATAGAAGTTCTGTTGTTATATCATAAATTTATAAAAACATAAAATTAAATGATCCTATTTATTCAGCATTTTATAACAAATGCAGTTTGTTTGAGCAAGATAATATTTATTGATCATCCCTTACCTCAAGTATTGTAAAAGTCATTCAAAACTTTTACTCATAAAGTATTAGTCTTAGCATAAATATTTAAGATAGACTTTAAAAATTATGATTGATCTGAAGATTTAATTCTTAAAGAATATCATTATAACTATAAATTATCTATTAAAGAGCAAATCTATTACTCATCTTGTTTCCTTTGTAAAAATCTTTCAATTCTCTGCTCTCTTTTCAAAAGTTCATAGACTTTGTTAAGTGGTCAATTAATATTGTTCTTTTTCTATACATTCACTTTGATGTTCTAATATATTCTTTTTAATTTGTCTTCCTTTCAATTTATACTTAATTCCTTTTCCATTTTACAATTTTCTCAATAAATAATCTATTTTCATTTATTTAATTTGTTATAATACATTCTCAATATTATATTTTTATTATCCTCCAATGGTTACTCTCAATAATCCAATACTTTGTCTTCACATAAATATTAACAAGTATCATTCTAAATTTCAGCTTCATTGATGACAAGAAGTCTGTTTGTTATTTCAATTTTTACTCTAATATGTTTAATATTATTTATATCATCTGTTAACAATCTTTCCAAGTACTTAAATCTACTATTTGCTCATAACTTTTAATTCAGATATTTTTAATATTTAACTTCTACATACTCAATGTTTAAGTATCAGAAATATTTATTTTTATGTTAAATTTGTTACAAGTTTTCTACTAAATAATTTTTATTTTCAATAGACAATTAGTGAATGTGATGCAATGATTGTTTTTATTTTTATTATTAAGTATATTCTTATCAAAACAATAGTAAATGGTTTTTAACTGAGGCCATATAGATCCCCAGGAGACTAAGTAAATTTATTTAAGAGTTCCCAAAAATATTTAAAAGGGAATGCTAAAAGAACAAATGAATAATTTATCATAATTCTTAAATTTCTATGGCTGTGTGAATTTCAATATCATAAATATTGAAAATGTGTAATCATAGAGAGTTTAGTTAAGACAACTGCTAGGGACAAACATTCCAAGCTGAGTGGTGCTTCAAATAAATAAAGTTCATAAGATTAACCAAGATTCAAACATGGAAAATATGGTCTACAGAAAAAATAAAATTTTCACATAATATCTATCGCTCTGAGGAAAAAAATTGCTTGTTATTATTTATTTTCTCACTTCATATCTAATAGAATTTGGCTTTATTTGGATATTAACGTATTGTTAAAACTTTTTATTGTCTTAATATTATAGAGAGATTATTTTCACTTATTATTAAGAGTGCTGCAGTCAGATCTTGAAAGATTTGACAAAGTTTGCATCAATCTCAAAAGATTACACTAAAAAAAAAGATATTTTTTTTGCCAATATATCACATATTAAATATAACTTTTTGGTAATCATTAAACCTCAAACGTTATCAGCCTTAAATTACAGATTAACTTTCATGATTTCTTAAAAAAAAGCTTTATTTTTAATAATGTCTTTTAAAAATAATTGTTTTAGATAATTTATATATATATAAATAAGATTAAATTTAAAATGTAATTGAATAAAACATTGAGCACTAAAATCGTCTCAGTCATTTAAATAATGAGGCTTAAATCTTCCAGTTCATAAAAATTCTTCAGTTACTAAGTTTTTGACTAAACTCTTGATTTTTGTTGATCATATCAGTAGGTCATATTGCTATGTTTTTTACTCTTGGTATATAACTAAATATGTTACAAGATAGAAAAAAAACTTTTTTCTTTAATAATGGTTATGAAAGGCCACCAAGATTAATTAGAGTCAGAAGATCATTAGCAATCAAAAAAAGTATTTCTCTAAAGAAATATTAAATAATCAGATTTGAGATAACATATTTTTAAAATATTTTTTTTATATTGAACTTTTCTGTAATAAGATTTTTTAAGTGAACATTTTCTGATCAACATATAAATTTTTAAAGTCATTTTTACTTTGAGATTATATAGATATATTTCAATAAGCAACAAAACAAATATTAATTATTTTCCTTTTACATATTATATCAACACTAAATCTCGTCATATTGATTAAATATATGTTTTTCTTATTTTTTCAAAAATAAGAAAAAAAAACTTGTCTAATTTATTAAAAAAATATTTATTCTAGACAATATTTTTGAAAAAGGCAATAATTGTTTTAAAATATGTTAAATTTCAGTTTAAAAAATATTGACATTTTAAAGAAATATATGAACTCATGAAGTTGTGTTACGTGATGCTTTTATTGTTCCAGTTTTTAAAAATAAAGGGAATGGATTGCAGTAATTATTGTGATCTATATATATAAGAATTATTTATTAGATCAAAGGGTAATATTTTGTTAAATATATTGCTTCCGTTATAGAGAATTGATTACCAGTGAATTAAGAAGTACTTAGAGATGGTTTTTGTTGCCAATCAATGATAAGGTGTCTGAAACAAATAGTGATTTGTATAATTGATTTGGTCAAGGTCTTTGGTTCATTCAAACAGGTTTATGGTTAGTTGGTTGTTCACTAAAATTTACTCATATTATGCAGCTTCTTCATGAAGAAATAAGGGAAAGTATTATTATTCTAGGGCTGCAGAAAGTAGTTTGCTGTTAACTAAAATAAGATCATTTAATTCTTCTTGGAAGTCTTAAAGGTACTGAGGGTACAAAATTTTTAATTTCCACTCCATATGTTCTTGTTATTGTAACTGTTATTATTATGTGATTATTATTTAGTATGCAAACATTTGATGAGTTGCTCATCAACATGCATTAGCCAATGTGGGGACATTATTGGCTTATTATCTCTGAGTTTTAAGGTCATGAAACACTGGTTTTTCCACTCAGTTGCCTAATAGCTTTTAACTGAAATATCAGTTGTGTTTTCTTGAAGGTAGAATGAATCTTTGTGTCAGTGAATTTTTTTAATATATATTTGAAATCATGTCAGACAAAAATTAATAATTGCCCTTATTCCCAGGAGGCTGTATTGACCACCAGTTAAGGCACCTGTTGGTGAATGTTGGTGGAGGATGCTAAAAAATCCCTGATTGCAAACCCAGGATAGCATTTGATAATGTCTTTTTATTTAGATACTTACAACTGAAGGTTACTTTCAAGTGAAGGAAGATTATAAGAATTGGAAGAACTGTCTCATATTAAATTGAACAATATTGGACTTTGTGAAATTAGACAAAAGATGAAGAGACAAGAATATATACTGTACTACAAATGCACAATCATTGGAAGTACAAGTGGAGTAGGATTCATTATAAATAAAAAGGTAAATAACAACATTGTGGAGACTGGTGTATCAGACAGAGTGGCAAAATTAGTAATTCAACTTAATAGCAGATACTAAATGCAGATAATTCAGTTTTATGCTCTGACTAGTTCTTATAATGATGAAGTAGTAGTGGATTTCTATATGTATGTGCAAGAGGATTTTGATCAGATCAAACAACATTTTAAAATTGTTATGGGAGACTTTAGTGCTAGAATTGGTAAACTATTGAAAGTTGAAAGTGATGTAGGTAAATTTAGTTATGGTAATAAGAATGAATGAGAACATAGAGTTGGGCAGTTTGCAGATTAAGAAAAACTTTTATATTACAAATTCTTTTTTTGAGAAAAATGCTAAATGGAAATGGGGGTAGAAGCATTTAAATGAAGGTACATAAAGAATTGGATTATATATTAATTAATAGAAAATATGTATTTCAAGATTGTAATATTCTTAATACATTCAACACAGGAAGCGATCATTGAGTAGGGAAATAAAAGATACATGTTAATGCAAAACTAGAGAGACAAAATTTATTAAAAAGAACAATGTTTACAATTAATATTCATAATCTTCAAAAACATTCCAATGAAATAAAATAGAACGTGCAATTCATTTTCAAATATTAAAGATTTTGAACATGATTCAGATTTGAACAAAATCAATAGGAAGATAACAGACACACTTTTAAAAACTGCAATAGACACCTGGATAAAAAAGTAGCAATTGACCAGTAAAATTTCTGATAAGACAAAAAAATTTATGAAGAAAAGAAGGAATATAAAAATGTATAAAAATGATACATTAGAAAGGATAGAATATTTAGAATTTTGTAAAATGGGATGAAAAAGAGTTTATAAATTATAACTGTGAATTAGCGAGGAAAGCTATAGAAGAAAATAAAAGCCTCAAGAGTGTAAAACATTGTGTTATTGATAAAAAATTAATTCCAAATTAAAAAAAGATAGGACTATTACTAAAATAAAAGATGTCATTATGAAATATTTAGAGGAGTTTTATCAAGAATTATATAGTAATAAAGAACAAAGAAAATTACTTCCTACAATTACTATCTTTTCTGAATTGACCAGGATTTTAAATGAAGAAGTGAGACATGCAATTAAATTTATGAAGAAGATAAAAGTTCCAAGTATTGATGGAATTATAATCAATATCTTTAAAGAAGTAGGTGAAGAAATAGAAAAAAAAATTGGCAAAGTTATAGACCAACTGTCTAAATGATAAAAATGTACCAGATGATTGGAAGAATTCAGTATTAATATTAATATTTAAAAAATGTAATAAAGAATATATTAGAAATTACAGATATATCAGTCTTTTATCAGTTCTATACAAAATTTTTATCTGGATAATTATATCTCATCTCTAGCAAACTTTGGATTTTAACCAATCAAAAAAACAAGCTAGATTTAAAAGTGGTTTTAGTACAGTGGATCATATCTAAGTATTCAGAGAAGTTATAAAAAGAACCAATGGATATGAGTTGTAATTATGCTTTGAATTTGTAGATTATGAAAAGACATTTGATTCTATAAGAATTTCTTCAGTGATTAAAGCATAGGGTCATCAAGATATAGACCCAGGATATTGTCATATTCTGAAGAATGTTTATAAAAATGCAACAATTTGATTTTTGATTACATAATGATACTAGTAAGATTAACATCTATATCTCCAAAAACATTTTACAGTAATGCTGGAAGAGATATTTTGTAGATTAAAACAGAAATAAAACTAAATGGATATTATTTAAGTCATATAGATTTTGCAGATGATGTAGTTTTTTGTAAAAATAATACTTTAGAACTTCAGGAAATGTTGTAAGAATTATGAGATGAAAGCAGGAAAGTAGGACTAAAGCTAAACATTAAAAAGACTAAAGTAATGTTCAATGGATTTTTTCAAAAGACAAAAATAAAGATTGAGAATGATGAGTTAGAAGCAGTTTGACAACTACAAATATCATAATCATATTATTACTACAGATGGAAACATAATGGATGGAATTAATTATA
Organism: Epiperipatus broadwayi; assembly: GCA_028023455.1. Lineage (NCBI taxonomy): Eukaryota > Metazoa > Onychophora > Udeonychophora > Euonychophora > Peripatidae > Epiperipatus > Epiperipatus broadwayi. The sequence goes on from JAQFVV010007084.1 coordinate 76,979, forward strand.
GAATTAACTTGGTTGGAGTGCATTTGGAAAGGAAAGTTTTTAATAAATGTGTTTATCTAATTCTTATTTATGGATGAGAGATTTGGATACTTAATATGAGAGTAATATAGACTTCAGACCACTCAGTGAAGTATGGAGAGATGTATGTTAGAGGTATCAAGAAAAAATCAGAAATGAAATACATGAATAAGAGAACAAACAGGTGTTAATAACATCATTAAAATAATTAGGAAAGTGGAGTTAGGTTGAACATATTTCTAAAAGAGATTATAATAGATGGACAGTTGAAAACTTAAACTAAATGAAAGACCTAGAATAAGGACATGGATGAGATGGATGGGTAAAATAAAGTATATGGGGATAATTGGATAAGAGAAGCTGGAGATCAAAAGAGATTGATTGAACTTCGAGAGACTTTCATCCTGCAAAGATTGATAACAGTTGAAAATGATGATGATGGTGATTACTATAGGCAGATAATCCTAAGAAAATTGAAATGGAAATTAATGTTATCAAAAATATATACTTGCTACAACACTATTTCAATTTTAGAATCCTTATTTTATCTAATTTATTGCATGTAGGTGAGTCTTGGACATCTTATCAATGTAACATTAAACAGTAGAAAAGTTTCATATAAGGATAGTTCATAAAATACCATGCAATATATTTTTCAACTTGCTGGTTATGATACTAATGAATCTACTATTGTAAATCACATTTCCATAGAATTGGTCATGTGAAATGAATAAACAATACAATGAACAAACATTACAACATTTACTAAAAAGTATTTTATGGTAAACTTGAGCATGAATTTTATGGGAAATGCAGAATCTGTTTATATTATAAAGATTATTTCAAAGAGATTCTTTAAAAGTGTATTGATAATTCATTTCATTGGGAAATATGGCAGAAAATAGAATACCATAGATGTTAAAATTACACATGGTGTTGAAAAAGCTAAAAATATCATTGCAAAATAAATATCAAATAATGTCATTGTGATTTCCAGATTGATTTGCATTGTCAATGAAAAACACATCTCTAGTGTATTATTGTTTTTTCTTTGTCTTTTTACTTTTGGGGAGGGAGAAGTTGGAAAAGTCATAATCATTTAGAGTGACTGCTGCTGATGAACAATGATGACATTTTATTGCATATTTTATTTTTTAAAGAACATATGTTAAAAAAAATAACTGACCACTTTTCTCCAGACCACAAATGTCAATTAATTTTTTTATATTTACCCTTTTTTAGTTTAAATTGATCAAATCTTTTGATTTTCAGCTACAGTTTTTACAAACTACTTTTTTTATTATTGCACAACCTAACTTTAATTATCTGATTTTATTTCCAACTTATAGATGATGACTAGCTATCTCTGTCACACTACTGTGAAACTTGCTATTAATTTTTTTAGTCCAATGGGAACTTTTAAATTAGAAAAGAAATTCTACAATTTTATTATCCATTGTAGAAATATTTTATAATAAAAATAATTTTATTCTGTTATTTATAATTTTACTGTATTAGTTAAAATAAAGAAATTAAGTTTAAAGAGATTGAAAGCATACATGGAATAAGTAGAAATTTAGATCGAAAAAGGATGCTAACTTTTAATTATTCAAACATAAGTAACATAAACATAAAAGATATTCAAAAATATTTAGAAATTTTAGTGTAAAATATAGTTCCTTGAAATAAAATAGAAATGTAATAATAATTGAGCTATTATTGCTTAAGAGATTGTGCAATGTTGGAACATTATAAAGGACAGGTTGATCACCAACCCAGAAATTTTTAGCTTTTAATTCCACCACCTTAGCTCTGTGCTACATCGCACAGGATAAAGTTAGAATGAGATTGTAATAAAAATAATTATATAATCAGTTGTTGGAACATTTAAGTACTGAAGTATTGATGTAAAAATAATAGTTCCATTTAATTAACTTAAGATTTTTTTATTATTTTACTTGATTTATAATTGATTTAGAAAACTTTAATTCTTTAATCTATTATTCTACAATTCAGCCAAATTTTACATGGCAATTATATGTGTACAATTAGCAAATAATGCATTCATGACTTTTAGAGAGAATGAATAAATGGTACAATGAACACTTTCTCATTAAAAATAAAATTTATGCAGCTAGTGCAAATGCATATATCAAATACTAGAATGATAGATATCCTTATCATATAAGACTTAGTTATCAATTTAATTTGCTTATATTTTTTATATTAACAGTGAAAATATTGTAAATATTATTTTAAAGTATTTTCCTAGATGCATAAACTGTAATAATGTTAAACTACGAGCCATAAATGCAAAATTTGAAAACTGATTAATGTTGATGTAAAAAGAAATTGAAGCAAATTTATCTTTAAAAATGATGTAAATGTTACATATGGAATCACTAAATTAACACATACCATCAACAATGTTTTTCAATGTGTTTTATCTTTGAGTTTTAATGTCATATACTTTTGTCATACTTTGTGAGTTTACTATTTCTTAGTTTTTTTCTGCAAGTTGATCTTTTTTAATAATTTATTTTAATTATTTTCTCATACATATAAATATTAATGATAATAATGATGCATAAAAATAAAGTCAAAACATTGTTCAGCATTGAAATGAAAAAAAAAATTCTAAAATAAAAAATAGTATGAAGAATGGTAATTTGTTGTAAATACAATATTTATAAATCAAAGTTCTAAAACATTTTATAAAATAAAAAACAAATTAAAAAGTGCAAGAACAATAAAAGGGATATCAGGATTGATCAGTACATTGTAATCTCATGAAATAAATTAACATTATTTAGCTAACATGGATTAATCAAAAGCTAATGACAGACAACAATATTAATAAAATGATTATTTGGGAAATTTTTGTGAAGACTTCTATTATATGTGCTGTTCCTGTGGAGAGGTTTATTGGCACAAAAGTATTGTTCATTGGCTTCAGGAAAATAATTAAATTGTAAAGAATTACAAAGCATGTTGAGGCTATTATGGTAAACAGAACTGCTACTGAATGTTATCTTGAAGAATTTACAAAAAAGTAATTTCCTTGAAATAAACATTTTGATCACAATGGTCTGTGAATTTTTATTAGGATATGTAAGATTGTTTGTATTTTATACGATGTTGTTATAGGAGGAATTTTAATTTTCATTCCATTAATTACTTATGTATATATTTACATTTAGATTTGTAATTTTATATAATTTTTTCTGCTTAAATGATTGTTTAGGATAATAAGTCTGATCTAAGCATGGGCCAAAAATGAATCATTTCTGGATAGAAAGAATTATATCATGAATGACTTTATGAAACTAATTAATTCATTAAAACAGGTTTCTTTATACAAGTTTTAATATAAAAAGAATAAAATCTATGATCTATAATCTGTTATTATTGCATTTTATTTAATATTAATTAAAGTATTTCTTTTTATATTTAAGTTTGGCAATATTCAAATTTTATTAAATGATATCAACTTTTCACTTTTTAAATACTTTTTTCAAAAGCCTAAACAGAAAAATAATACATTGTATTATAACTAATTTTATATAAATTTAATTCTATTATATGCATCATATATTATATATCTTAACATACATCTAATTATTTTCTTATATATACACAAATAACACACTTTTTAATTATTATACTTTAAACATACATATATGCAAAATATATTGTTACATTTTAGATTAAAATTTTCAATAAATTATATTAAAATTATTTAGTTATATTGTATGCATAATATAAATATCTTCACACACACACACTTACACACACACACACACACACACACATATATATATATATATGATCACTAGATCGAGCTTACCAATAGCTCTAAACAAGCTTTGTTTTTATAAGTGCTGAAAGAGATAGAATTCAAAATCTCTATCATTATCCTTACCTCCAGACCAGCTGGTTTCGAGCTTGTGGCTCACCTCAGTGGAGGGCTGGGAGTCTAAAAACTAGATCTAAAATACTAACTCAAAAGTCAGCACTTATAAAGCACATTTCTATCAATTTAAAAGCATGAATTTATCAGACATGTAAATGTCTTCAAATCCAGCAATACAAACTAGATAGCTATATGGGTCTGAATTCAGCTCAGTTTTAATAGCCTCTGCAATATATAGCATTTCAAAAACCTTCAAAGGTACACTTATAATAATTAAAACAAGTTATAAATTTCATAACTTGCTTTTAAGCTTGCATTTTATGACCACTAGATGGAGCTTACCAATAGCTCAGCTTAAAATCAAGTTACGAAATTTATAACTTCTTTTAATTATTATAGTGTACCATTGAAGGTTTTTGCAATGCTATATATTACAGAGGCTATTACTATATGGTGAAACTGAGCTGAATTCAGACCCATATAGCTATCTAGTTTGTATTGCTGGATTTGAAGACATTTATGTGTCTGATAAATTCATGCTTATTTTAGTTCTAGTTTTTAGACTCCCAGCGCTCCACTGAGGTGAGCCACAGACTTGAAAACAGCTGGTCTGGAGATAGGGATAATGATAGAGATTTTAAATTCTATATCTTTCAGCACTTATAAAAACAAAACTTGTTTAGAGCTATTGGTAAGCTCCATCTAATGATTATAAAATGCAAGCTTAAAAGCAAGTTATGAAATTTATAACTTGTTTTATATATATATATATATATAACATGTACAAAACAGAATATCTGCCTGCAAATAGATTACTTATGTCTATATAATTAAATATTTTTTTATATTTTATATCATAGTTTTCAATAACTATTTAACTAAAAAAAAGATACTTTATAACAATAAAATCAATTGACAACTAAAGAAATTAAATAGTATCAGCAAGAATATATATTTTATTAAGAATGAATTTAAAAAGAATATTAAATTTTTAGCAATAACAGCATACCAGTAGAAAGATTTTGTGAAAGTCTGATATACTAAAAAAAAAAAAAAGGATTCTATAGAAACAAATTTGTAGAAGAAATTATTTCAAATAATAGTAAATTCTTAACTGATTTTGGAATTTTAAAAATTTTGTTAACTTTATAAAATTATCTTTAAACAACTACTATATTATTAAACTAAAAGATTAAATTAAAAAGTTCCTAAAATACAATTTTCATTATGACAGATTACAGAAGAAACAGTAGATGATAATATTTGTCTACCACTTGAAATATAAATGTTTAATAGAAAATTATCTAAGCCTAATTTAAATCAAGAGTTGAATTGCTGATAAAAACTTTTCAAAAAGTTATAGTAAAGTTCATTTTGGTTTGCTTAATTGTACAATTTCTAATTAATATTTAAAAGGAGTGTAGTTTTTGATGGATTGTATCTAAGGATTTCACATTAGATTGTAGTTTAATTAAAAGTAATTAAGGGTATGGCATTTACTGTTATAGAAGATAGCTTATTCATATTTTTTGGACTTTTTCTACAATTTTTTTCATTTCTATATTATTTTTGTATTGGTATAAACTAAGATGTCCAAGTTTAGTTGAATGAAAAAAAAAAAACAAAAAACTATGAACATGAATGCCTTGTTAACTGTGTATTTTGTTGAAAAGATAAAATATTTCTTTTTTGATTTTTATATGTAAAACAGTTTTAAATAGACTAGAGAAAACAAAATTCCTTAGATTCTTTTATAGAGTAATATTGAAGGAGATCTTATCAGCCAAGATAATTGTCAAATGAGGAAATATTTTATAATTATTTTATCTCTTTACATTTTAAATTATAATAGCTAGATACTCTTTTAATAACTAGAAATGGATAGTTAACTAAGATGACAATAATTTATTTATCTGAAATTCTAATCTTGCTCAGAAATCCTTAATATCAGGAAATTTTCAAGACATAACTAGATTTGAATCCTAAGTTATTGCATTAATAATTCTTTATACTATTATACACACACATATATATATATATATTATAAGAATATTCTTCATCTCAAAGTCCATTAAATCACAACTATCTATTATAAGAAAACATTAACCTGTTATCTTTTGTTATACATGAATTTCACGAATAACCTTCACTTGTTAGATGATCTATAGGCATTAAACGTTTGAAACTCCATGCCTATGTCGAGAGTGAGTTATTTTTTTATTATACTATTTGACAGTTTAATAATTGGTGTTTAATTAATGTTTCTTATATATATATATAAACATGACACAGCCAAAACTTAAATCAGCCATAAGATTATAGATAATATGGTTTATTTAAGCTTTGAATGTGTCATGTGATTTACATTTAGAACCATTTAACTAATAGCAAGGTATGGCTAATGTATTTATATGTATATACAATGTAAGTGATGTGGTTGAAGATAAGCAATTAATTGTATATTGATAATGAAAATTAAATTGGGTGAAGTATTAGAATATAAAAACTATATTCTTATTACTTACTGAGGGTAAATTTAAAATCTATGGGAGCTCTTACTAGCTACATCAAAATTTTGCCTTGATTATTTGCTCTTATGTGCATATTTAAATGTGTTACGTATATATATATGCATAATGTATGCACAAACATATGCTTGGGGATTTGCTTATATTAATTATTAATAAAATAATGCAATCTCAACATAGCAACAAACAGTTATTAACAATTTTTACTGCAAGCAAATTAAAAACTTTTAGCTAAATGAAAATAACATTAATTTTAAACATGAAACATAACTTGAGTAAATAAAATGAAATCATACTATTCATTTATAGCAACAGCAGTTTGTTTATTTTGCCTTTTCTCCACATAATTAAAGTAATCTGCATCATTAAAATATTTATAGAGATAAATAGAAAAATGACATTTAGAATTTTATTCATTCTTTCATTTTAAAAATAATAATATAACTTAAAGTCAATTAAAAAAATACACATAAAACAGATATATAACATTATTAGATTTGTTGCTATTAATTATAATATTTGTTTTAGAGATAAAAAAAGTTCATACTTAAGAAGATAGAATTCTAATGTAACGAATAACAACAACAACAAAAAAAATGCAGGAGCAGATTTACAAGAAATAATACAGAAATTAAAAATGGAAAAAATACACACGTCTTAAAATCTGTATACAAGTAAATGTCTGAATCAAATCATATTACGACATCATAAACTTTTAACCATATATATGGAATTTCTAATTAAAAAAAATTAATAAGCAATCATAAATATATATAAAAATAAATTATTTGAAATTTGGTTGAAATTTTTAGGTGTGTTTACAAATTGAATATAATTATTAAAATTGATTGTGAAATAAAAAAAAAAATGTAATTAAATATGTATAAATCACGGATCGTGTGAAATAAAATCTTTTTTACTTGGAATATAAATAATATCACCAAGAGTTCTATTAGATAATAAGCCATTTCTGTTATTGATAGTGGCAGCTTGCCTTTTAGGAAATTCTCAAAAAAATTTAAGATTTAACATTAAAGGGAGCATTAAGTATATATTCCATTGTTTATTACAGATACTTTAAAATGAATTTACAATATATATATATTGTAACGATATATAGATATGTCGTTACATTAATTTAAAATAAAAACTTAAAAGTTCGCAAATAAAAGTAAAAAAACTAAACGCTAAAATTAAAAATGTTTGTTATACGTATATACATTCGCACAGATGCTAAACTTTAAAAATATTTTTTTTTAATAAATGAAAAAAAGGTATTTGAATGAATTTTTTATAAAAAAAAGATTTATAAAAATATTTTAATAAAAAAATAACGTAAGTTAAAATAAAAACAGGTATTAATTAATTCCTGTAATCTATAAATGGAAATGATTGTTTACTAAATATCTAAAAGCTGTTTAATTAAAAAGTCAGATGGAAAGTTAGATAAGAGAAGAAAGGGATTTTAGCTTGACCAATGGAAGCCAAATAAAGGCCCGGACCATAACGAAAAAACAGAACAGTGACGTTTTTGTTCATGGAATCCATAGGAGGACTATAAAAGAAAAAATATTGAGTTCCAGTCAGAGAGCTTTTCCAACTTGATTTTGGTGGTCTGGCGACAAGACGCACTTGTCGTCCTCACTCATTTAAAAATGCAAAGACGGATACCAGGACAAACCAGCAACTGCCACCTCCAAAACATCAGACCGGTCTTCCAGGAAAGTCTGTGTGGGAATTGCCAACGGGAACATGGACTTCTATACTGTAAGCAATAGAACTGAACAATTGTTAAAATCATAACATTAATTAAGAACTTTAAAGATTGATAAGTAAATTTAAATTTTATAAAAAGGAACTTTTCTCTGACTTATGTGTCAACTAAATTGATAATGTGAAATTTTATATATGTGTGCGTTTGATAAAAAAAAAAATCATTTCCATTTATTATTTATTGTATTGATATTTATTATTAAATTTTAAATGAGGAATTTTAAGTTGTTTATAGACCTGCATGGATTCGTTTGGGTTAATTATATTTTGGTTTTCATATTTGATCAAAATATATAGACATTCGATAAATAATATACCTTACGGTGAGTATCTAAAATGTATTTATTCGGATGTCTTTTAGGTTATTGGTGACAACGAAGTATCTTATGGTGAATACTATTGGGTTACTTATAAGTTTCTCTCTGCGATTGTCGGTATCAATAATTTTGTATTTTGATCTTTATGTTTATTTTGAAATGTTTTTGACGTGGAATCTATAATCGATCTATACCCAACATTTTTAAAAATCGTGTGAACGTATTTAAATGTTAAAATTAAGTCGGGTGAATGGCTATATGGATTTGTAAAGTTATATTAGGGGAGGGAAATCTTAGGTTATTTGTGTCGTTGTTGAATTGGGTCAATGGATTGGATATATTTGTGTAATTAGTAGATGTAGTATGAGTTTCGCTACGGCAGAATCGCTGTATACACCGCACCAACCCTTTGCCTATGGATGGGTTGTAAGTCGCAAAAGGATCGTGGTCCCTTCCTATGGAGTTTTTATTTTATTGTTCTTCTTGCTATACAGACGTCATATTCCTGTATTAGACAAGAGTCAATGTTTTCTTAAACTATATTGTTCAGATGTCCATTCCTGACAGTATAGTATCTTTGTGCTGTTGTATTTTCTGCTACATTGAATACATAAATGTATTGGATGGATTGATGCCAGTTTGACTGCGAATTTTAGCCTAGGGTTAAATAGGGATAGAATGTTTTATTTTCAAATGCAGATCTATGTAGTCTATTCATACTTGACAATCTAAATAAAAAAAATTAAAATCATTGAAATTTATGTAAAGTAAAATTAAAGAGTAATAAGAATATAAAAATCTAAAAATGTTAAACCTATTCTCAAATTTTAAATATATTTTATATGTGTAAATAAATATTTTTATGTGTTAATTTCTGGAGTGGCTTTTATTCTTTTATATTTAAGATATAAAATTAAGATATTTTATTATCTCTGCTACTCACTGAGCTAGTGACTTGGGCTAACGAGATCAAAATAAGGAAAAAAAAAGTTTTTTTTTTTACTTACGTATCTGCCTACTTTATAAATTTTTCTAGGTTCAAATGCCTAGATGCGCAGTAGTGCAGTTTATGTAAGTCTAGTTTCTCGGTTGTTACAAACTGCTACCAACTTGGCTGATCTTTAATAAAAGAGTGCTGAGAATTTTAAAAGGGATCATGGTAAATTTTTTCTGAAAATTATATAGATATATGTTTTGTATTAAGTAAAGTATAGTTTAAATTTTGTGTAAAAAGGTACCCAGTAAGAAAAATTGGCATATGTAAAGAGAAATAGAGGAATAAAAAAGTAATAAATAAAATAATTAATAAATATAAATCATAATTTTTTTTTAAAAAAGTCTTGTTTAAAATTTAATTGTTTAACTTGCCTAAATAACACTTAAAGGTAGGAGAAATGAAACTTGGAAGGGAGGGGGCAGAAATTTAGCTGGTAGTAAGGAATCATCAGTCAACTTTTTTTTTTTATCATTATATTTGTAATTACTGTTTTGTCTTTTAAAAAAGAAAAAAGTTTTGTCTTTGAAATTTCATATATAAAAATTTGTGTAGTAATTACTAACATAAGTAAATTTTTTTTTTTTAATGTTTTTATTTTTTTTGAGGAAGTTTACGATATGTAAGATATATAGATATTTACATTAATTTAAAATAAAAATTAAAAGTTGAAATAAAAGTAAAAAACAAACCTAAAATTAAAAATGTTTGTTATACGTATATACATTGACAGATGTAAACTTTAAAATATTTTTTTTAATAAATGAAAAAAGGTATTTGAATGAATTTTATAAAAAAAAGATTTATAAAAATATTTTAATAAAAAAATAAGAGTTAAAATAAAAAAGGATTAATTATTCCTGTAATCTATAAATGGAAATGATTGTTTATTAATTATCTAAAAGCTGTTTAATTAAAAAGTCAGATGGAAAGTTAGATAAGAGAAGAAAGGGATTTTAGCTTGACCAATGGAAGCCAAATAAAGGCCCGGACCATAACGAAAAAAGAACAGTGATTTTTGTTCATGGAATCCATAGGAGGACTATAAAAAGAAAAAATATTGAGTTCCAGTCAGAGAGTTTTTCCAACTTGATTTTGGTGGGTCTGCGAAAGACCACTTGTCGCTCCTCACTCATTGAAAATGCAAAGACTGTGATACCAGGAAAAACCAGCAACTGCCACCTCCAAAACATAGAGTCTTCCAGGAAAGTTGGTGGAATTGCAAGGGAACATGGACTTCTATACCATAAGAATAGAACTGAACAATTGTTAAAATATAATTAATTAAGAACTTTAAAGATTGATAAGTAAATTTAAATTTTATAAAAAGGAACTTTTCTCTGACTTATGTGTCAACTAAATTGATAATGTGAAATTTTATATATGTGTGATTTGATAAAAAAATCATTTCCATTTATTATTTATTGTATTGATATTTATTATTAAATTTTAAATAGAAATTTTAAGTTGTTTATAGACGCTTGCATGGATTCGTTTGTGGTTAATTATATTTTGGTTTTCATATTTGATCAAAATATATAGACATTGATAAATAATGATACCTTACGGTGAGTATCTAAAATGTATTTATTCGGATGTCTTTTAAGTTATTGGTGACACGAAGTATCTTATGGTGAATACTATTGGGTTACTTATAAGTTTCTCTCTGGATTGTCGGTATCAATAATTTTGTATTTTGATCGTTTATGTTTATTTTGAAATGTTTTTGACCGTGGAATCTATGTAATCGATCTATACCCAACATTTTTAAACAATCTGTGGAACGTATTTAAATGTTAAAATTAAGTCGGGCATAAATGGCTATATAGATTTGTAAAGTTATATTAGGGGAGGGAAATCTTAGGTTATTTGTGTCATTGTTGAATTGGGTAATGGATTGGATATATTTGTGTAATTAGTAGATGTAGTATGAGTTTGCTACGTGCAGAATCGCTGTATACACCACCAACCCTTTGCTATGGATGGGATTGTAAGTGGAAAAAGGATCAGTCCTTCCTATGGAGTTTTTATTTTATTGTTCTTCTTGCTATACAGATGTCATATTCCTGTATTAGACAAGAGTCAATGTTTTCTTAAACTATATTGTTCAGATGTCCATTCTGACAGTATAGTATCTTTGTGCTGTTGTATTTTCATGCTACATTGAATACATAAATGTATCGGATGGATTGATGCAGTTTGATCTGAATTTTAGCCTAGGGTTAAATAGGGATAGAATGTTTTATTTTCAAATGAGATCTATGTAGTCTATTCATACTTGACAATCTAAATAAAAAAAATTAAAATCATTGAAATTTATGTAAATGTAAAATTAAAGAGTAATAAGAATATAAAAATTAAAAATGTTAAACCTATTCCTCAAATTTTAAATATTATTTTATATGTGGTAAATAAATATTTTTATGTGTTAATTTCTGGCAGTGTTTTATTCTTTTATATTTAAGATATAAAATTAAGATATTTTATTATCTCTGCTACTCACTGAGCTAGTGACTTGGGCTAACGACGAATCAAAATAAGAAAAAAGTTTTTTTACTTATATCTGCCTACTTTATAAATTTTTCTAGGTTCAAATGCCTAGATGGTGTTTATTACAGATACTTTAAAGTGAATTTACAATATATATATATATAACAAAACAAGTTATAAATCAAGTACCTTGCTATTGCTTGCATTTATGATCAATAGATGTAGCTTTACCAAAACCTCCGAACAAGCATATTTTTGTTTACATAAATGTTAAAAGAGTCAGAATTCACTATCTTTTTCATTGGTTCCACCTTCAGATCAGCTGATTTCAAGCTAATTTGCTATCATCAGTAAAGTATAGGGCTAGAAACTAGATCTAAACACTGACTCCAAGCGTTTATGCTTATATATATATATATTGTAACAGTCAGAATCGTCTATCTCGCTAACACACTGCAGAATTCAAACCCCAAACACGAAACTGAACATTCTAGGAGGGGTTGCCTTCTAGATATACTAAGTTTGAATCTAAAGTCCAAATTTCACAGTACCACCTATGTGATAATGCATCTGAGGCTACTACTAGTATAACCTTTTACCAGTGCCTGGTGGTCAGGGAGAAACAAAAAGACTCTATACTAAGATAAGTTTGGGTTGCTAATTAACATCTATGGATGTACAAAAGAAATGCAGAAAAATAGATATATAGACCGAGACAGTGATAGGAATCAATAAAATAAAAGATCAAAATTAGTTTTAAATGATTTCAAAATTTATTTATAAAAGTATATATATATATATATATATATATATATATTTATATATATAATGCCACTGTCTGCTTATATGAGACAGGGACACATATTAAATAATTGTTGGCATGACATTCCAATAAATTACAAAAAGGTTTTAAAGCAAAATTATATATTCTATCCCTCAGGCTAATAGCATTACGATAATGTGCTTGAAGAGATAGGAACATGTGCGAGGTGTTTTGAGTAATTATACAAGTTTAATAAAATATTTGAAAATTAAGTGTTATAAAATATTTATTGATTTCGAGAATAGCATGGACAAAAGCTTACTAAGCAATAAAGTGGGGATGTGATCAAGACAATTATTTGATAATAATAATTAAAGCAGATGGGAGGTCAGTATTGCTAATAATAAATTTATTAAAGTTGGAGGGTGTGACACGTTTAAGTCACGGATGCTTTGTGAAAATAAATATATAAATAAAACAATATTGAATATTTGGAATGACTACGGAGGACAGCTCGCCACTAACCCATAGGAAAGTGTTGTCATGAACAGCCGAAACTTAGCGACTGGGTGACGACTGCGTTTAATTCCCTGGTGTGACATTTGTGTACACACTCTGCCTGGGAACTGCAGGAAGTGAAGAGAGAACAGACTTGGCTGTGTAAAATCCTTGGAAAGCAAACCAAAGCGATCTCAACAACCAATTCATTTACCAGCAATACTAGACTAATGTATATAAAACATACTAAATGGGTTTTACTTGGATTAAGAGAAATGCCCAATCAAATTCCCAGAAATTCATTTAAAAGGATCCGCACATTCTTGACGTCAATGATGAACTTTGTAATTAAAGTAGAACACAGTATTTAAAAATAGGAGAATGCATGCTTGTGGGTTTGAAAAGAAATCTTAGGTTTATTTACACAATCATGCATTTTGGGGACACATTTAAATCATTGACCTCACACATACTCTCATATTAGGTTAAAATCAATAAAATGTAGATTTTAAACTATTTGATTATATATATTAAAGAAGATTAGAATTGCCCTTGAACAAGTGATTTGCAAGATAATAAAATTGGGAATTATTATAAATTTAAAAATATGCCTTAATAGCAGCATCTTACTTTCAACAAAGGGAATAATTTACTCGGTCAAAGACGATTCTGATACATTATCATAATAAAATAAAAGAAAGCTTAATCAATAGCCCAAGGATAGAGAGCAAAACTGTTGATTATATTTGAACACGTTAAAGAAGTACATAGTAAAGTTATGTGAAATAAAAGAAAAACAATTTAAAATAGCTATAGGATGTTATTTAGGAATCACAAGAGCTCTTGGGTTAATTTTGGGTTACCTCTGGAGAAGAATTTTCAGGTAGATTGATGTTCAGCAGGTTTTATATAACTCAGCAGCAAAATCGGCAGCAGCAGCAGTTCCGGGGTTCCTTACGTGATAGCTTCCGATGGTCTAGAGCAGCAGCCGGCCATTCCTGAGAAAAATAGCCTCTGCCAGCTCTACTCAGTCATGTCACGGTTAGCAATAGGTGTGGTAAATATGGTAAATTAATTTGGAGATGAAAACTCAGCTTCAAATATAAGTTCGCAGGCACGTAGCTAAAATCTCAGCAAAATATATTTTGAAGAATATTTTACTAGAATATCATTCAAATCATTTCATTAGCAACACCAGAATAATTTTGGCTAGAAACATTTCATCAGCAAAAATTAGAATAATTTTGGTTAAAAACATTTCATCAGCAAATGACCAGAAAGGAGAACAAAAGAAAACCCTCCTTTTTATAGTGGAAATAAACAATAGAACTGCCCTGGAGCATTACAAAAATATATCAGACTTATCAGCTGTAATTAAACCCATCCGAATGTCTAAAAGAATTTAACAAAATTTTAATTAATTTCTATTGTTAATTTCCTTGTCGACATTCAAATTACAAACTAGATTTAATTAAAAATTACTTTTACTAATTAAAGAAAACCTTAAGTGGACATCTGCTATATTTTTAGATAAGCTTCTATAACATTAAATAATTAAACTATTGTCCCTCATTTATTTTAACAGAAATATTTGGAATGACTTTTATTAAATTAAAAGAAAATTATTTTACTTTTTAAATTGCAATATTTGAATCTATTTACTAAACGAATATGAATTTTATTTTAAATCAAAAATATATTACGACTGTAATATATTTGTAAATAAATTCAAACAAAATAACTTTAATTAACAATTTATAATTTTGATATGTTTTAAAATGCATATCATAGTGTGTGCACAATTATGACCTATATAACCTACTTTTAAATAAATCTAAATTATGTGAACATATACATAATCTATAATATTTTATTTATTTGGGCATGAATTATACTTATATATAATATGAGCATTGTACTCATGGTTTAAAATTAGGTGGGATTTTCGGTATATAAGCGTATTGCAGACACACTACGATAGATTGGGGTTCAAACTAAGGTATGAGGGTAGGAAATAGGTGAGAAAAGGTGAAACGAAGATCTGCAAAACAGACCTTACTGTTTCAATATATATATATAAGCATTTATATATATGTATTATTTATATAATATCAGAATACCATCAGGGGCTATAGTTGAAAGTTAATGGAATGAGTCAATGTGAAGATTAACTGCAAATAACCAATAATATGTAACACGTCAAGAATATATTTTGTCATTTGACTTTATGAAGTTGGTCTATCTAAGCCTTGTTTTCAATGTGCCTGCTGATTTTTTATGTTGATATAAGTTCATCAAATACAATGTATAATTATGATGCAAGCATTTTTAAAAATCTCCTCTCCTTTTTTCTCCTTTTTCTTTTCTTCTTATTGTTTTCAGTGACTTAGGTTACTATATATTTTAATCAGAATGAATTTTTTATATCTTTTTTTTATCATTCTGCACTAATTATGACTAAAGAAATATAATATTTGAGCAATCATATATATATATATATTAAATTAACATATATGTTTATACTAATTTTGATTCAAATTTATTTTTTTGGATGAAAACATATGTGAGTATATAGAACCCATGAATCACTTAGTATTGACTAAACAATGATGGAATCAATTTTGGCAGACTGAAAATCTTTAGAAATACTCTTGTGAGACAAAGCAATTTATAAAAATACTTGAAACTAAATTTAGGACAAGACTTTTACTTGAAAAAATATTGTATGCATTGGTACTTAGATTTTAGAAACATCTATCAGCCACTAATATGGAAAGATTTAAAAAAATGAATTTAAAATGGCTTCATAAATCTGAATCACTATAATCTGACTCATTCCTCATTTATGTTCATGAAATAGTTATAATATAAGTAATGATATAATCTAAGAGATAATGGTAGTGATCAAGACAAGTAATAAACTTTAATTTATTTCAAATGTAGATAAATATATGGATTTTTTTTAAAAAATAGAATCTCTGAGATCTGAATGTAGGACAGTACTTGAAAGTAAAAAAAAAAGTCAAAAGTTTTTTGCAGAGATCATTGACTTAAAAAGCACACACAGTTTGGATTAACTGTGAGATTAACTTGAAGAATTTATATTTTTGGAATTGCTAAATGAATTCCTTTGTGCAATGATATTTAAATCTATTTTATCAATATTTATGCTCCAACATTATATTAATTATGTTAAAAAAAATAACTTTTATTCCTTTCTAAATAATGTTATCTTCAATGTCAACAAAAGTCTGAATTTTTCTTTTTGAAGATTTTTATGAATATGTTGCTTAAATAAACTATGATCAAAAAAATTAAAAATAATTTTCTCTATGAAATCAAATGGATTATTGTTTTTTTATTTTTTAAAAGGTGGTGTATGAAATGTGAAAACTTTGTCTTATATAGAATCTTCAACATCTGAATGTAAGAGTACTTGTAGTTAAAGAATTGTCATTGTTTTCTGAAAAAGGAATTTGGTTTTTACAATTAGGAGTAACTTAAGATCATTCTATTTTTGGAGATTTTATATATTTTAAAGTATAGAACTTAAGCCACATGAATTGACTTTCACGAATGCCATATTTAGACACATACTGCTATAAAAAACATTGGACAAGTTAATATCTAAAAAATTTAAATGGTTAAGTTCGAATAAAGGTGTTTATAAAGTCCAAGTTTAAATGGAATCAATATTATATGAGCATTTTACAGACCAGTTTATTTGACAGAAAATGGATTAATACTTTTAAAGTTAAAATGTAGTCAAGTGTTGGCGGCATAGTGATTAGCATAGCTGCCTTCCAAACAGCTGGCTCAGGTTTGCTTCCCTGACAATGAATTTGACATATGAAAAAAAAAAGAAAAAAGTTAAATGTAATGGCATTAAAGTAGGTTCTATGCTAATCAAATTTATCGAACACAAAAACTTTCAATTTCGATTTTAAAGTTGATCATATTATTGAGACATAGAATTATCTTAAAAATATGTTATAATTAAGAGTTAATCTTTTCTTGGATGTACTAAATAGAGTAACCATGCTTTGAAAATGATTTGTATTGTTTGTAACTTGTTTGAAATAAAAGTTGTGATGATTTCTATTTCATTGAATAATTAAATCAGTGTAAAATGAGATGGGCAATATAAAAATTTAAAAGTAAAAGTTCAATAGTTCGTAAAAATTGTGAGAATTATAGATTGATTAAAACTTCAAATGATTGTAGTTGTTTACTAATCTGTGGCTACTTAAAATTTTTTTTGAAAGTACTCAAAATAGCAATTGGATTTTAAAAAATAAAATCAAATTTTTATTGAATTTATGGCTAATACTTATTTATATGATAATGATAACATTTTGAATATACAAAGAGAATATTTTGATCATTTGACTAATAATAGGCATCTAATTATATTTAGTAATATATCTATCTTATCTACATATTTAAATTTGGTCAATTATATGCAATTTTATAAAATGAAAATGATTGTAATTTAACAAGCAAACAAACACTATAGGTCTTTATGCAATTGCTAGAATAGTTTTTAAAATATCATGACTTTTTTAAAATTCAACAATATTAAATTTTTTAGGAATGTATGGAACCTTAAAATTATGCCATCTAATTTTAAGAAATGTTTTAATTTATAAAAATATAAGACCAGAAAAAAACTGAAGCAATATCATAGAATATTATCATTGTTCATTAAAGTAAAAAAAATGCATGAATTTTATTGAGTTGGTTGTTTCAGTTATAACATAGTCCTTTCTAAAGAGCTAGCAGAGTTTTAAAAACTAAGAAATATTATAGCATGGTTTTATTGTCAGGCAATATCATGAATACAGGTGTGTGATTAACTATTGTTTTTATCAATATTATCATGACATTTGAAACAATGTATGAAATTGATGCTCCAAAAAAGTTTCAATAAAGTAAAAGAAATTATCATTACAGATGCTAAACATTTTGAAGCTTTTATATAGGGATTATATTAACTATAGCTTTGTATTTCAATTTTGTAACAGTGGTCTTTGGAACAAATACATATTACTTTATAATCCAGGTATCAAGATGCTGTATAAATTTTATAGTAAGATTTTTAATTTGAAATGATGAAAAAAAATTTATTATTATTATTTTTTTTACAATGTAGACCTTTAATTTGCTATTATTGTTAATTCAAAGAATAATAATAAAAATATTTGCAATATTTTAAATGCTATCTGTAAAAAAATATTTTTGTAATTAATGTTCAAAATACTTAAGTACTTTATTAATCAGTGGTGGAAAATAAATCAGTACTAATAGATTTGTATATCTATATTACATTTTATGTTTAGTTATTTCTTTAAATTACTAAAAAACTATATTGGGATAAGTAATCTATAAATTGAAGATATAGTTTGCTTTACATATGTAAAATACAGGCAGGTTAATAGTTTAAAAATAGAACAGAAAATTAAATATAAAACTGAAACATTTTTGTGCATTACAATAAATACTTTTTTTTTTTACAAATTAATCTAAAAATAAACTTTGTATTTTTTATTTATATCATTATAATGTTTTTTTGATA
Source organism: Epiperipatus broadwayi (assembly GCA_028023455.1). Classification (NCBI taxonomy): domain Eukaryota; kingdom Metazoa; phylum Onychophora; class Udeonychophora; order Euonychophora; family Peripatidae; genus Epiperipatus; species Epiperipatus broadwayi. Next base: position 95,848 of record JAQFVV010007084.1, read on the forward strand.
AAGCAATATAAAAATAAAACTTAGGTTGCTAATTTATAGCGCTATAATATTTTTTTGTACATTTTTAAAAAAATGTAAAAATAAACTTGTGTTTTTCATTAGTATTGCCATCTTAGAATACAATCCATTGATAACTTAAGAAAGTTGTCAATTTGCTGAGTTCTATATTTTTGTTTAAAATAATTTTATTTTTCAAAGATTAGGATGGTAAAATAATTGCCAATGAAAAAAGTGCATTGGCATTTTAACACCTCAGTGATTATCTTGGTAATATCAAATGATAATGATTTTATGTCAAATGTAATCAACTATTATGAATAAAAGAAAAATATACTAAGAAATAGTCTAGAGCAATTTTACATTTTTTTTACTTTTTTTTGATTTGTAATTGTTTCAAAACGATTTCATTTTTATTTGTATAATTTTTTTAAAAATGAATTATTTCTTATATGCAAAATAAAAAAAATCTGTAACTAACAATTATTATTATCTTTAGTTCTTTCATAAAACTCAATGACACAATTGACCTTTTTCTCAAACCAAATAAGAAATTAGACAAACAATAATAATAATGTGAAACAAATCTATCAATTTCAAATAATAAGAGGTTATTTGAAATTATACATTTAATTTATAAATTAATATGTAAATCAAAATTAGGTACCATTACAAAAATCAATTTTTAAACTAAAAAGAAAACATACATTTCACTGTATATTTCTTTTTCCTCTCTCTTTTTTTCAAAACCAAATAAGAAATTGAAAAGACAAATAATACTAAAAATTTAAAACAAGTCTGTCAATTACAAGTAATAAGAGATTAAATTACAAATTTAATTTGTAAATTAATTTATAGTCTGAAGTATTACAAAAAATTAATTTTCCATATAAAAAGAAAATTCAATTTATTGATTAGTTATTTCAGTATTGTTTCATGATGTTACACAATGTATTAAAGAATCAACTAAATGAAAAATAAATGTAGATATCTGAGTTTATTGATACCAAAAATCTTTATTTATGTTTGGCTTCAATGGTTATTATCTTGTAAATGAAACCTAGTTAAAATGATTTAAAACTTTTCAAATAAAAGGCAGAATTCAATACTGAAGTATATTAGACTAGTCTTGCATTGTTAGCTGAGAGGTATTGCAGCCACCATGCAAGCAAGTAGTTGGTTGCAGATGGTTGTGGGTTCGCATCCCAGCCGATGCTATGACATATGAAAAAAAAGTATATTAGACTACCATGTATTGTGACTGCATTTCTGAAGTGAAAAATGTTATATTTTGCTATAATTACATAACAACTTTGACTATTTAGAGGTCTACTAGCCTTTCAAATTTATTGTATAAAAGCAAGATATAACTATCAATGTAAGCAAAGATACTTGAAAAACTTCATTTGAGGGTGTTCCATAATTTACAAGATCCTAAAATTAGTTGATATATTATTTAGCTCCCTGGATGAAATAAACTTTAATTAAATTACATATATTTATTAGATAGAACATGAAATACAAATGAAAAGAATCAAATTTCCTAAAAACATTTTTGGTGAATCTAATCATGACTATCATATAAGAGACAGACTTGTAATACAATTGAAAGATTATCTTGGACATTTTAAAAAAAGTGGAAATATTGAATGCTTTCACTAGCATGATATGACTGAAGAGATAATATCCTGTACAAGTACCTGATAATTGATTACTCAAGTTTAGACTAAAAATAATATTTAACTTTTGTTTTAAATATGTAATGTTTTCCCCAGCTATTAAAATTATTGAGTCATTATTATTTTAATTTTTTCCCTATTATTTACTTAATTATACAAGCTATTGTAAATGATAATTTTTGGAATATTATAGCATTCATTTAATATAAAATAATGTATTTATGCACATATAAAATTTAGTCCTTAACTACCATTCTAAGGTTCATTTAACAAGTAACTTTTTTAAATATTTATTATATTAACTGACAATTTATAAATATGGGTAGTTACTCAGAAAGTTGGGCTGTTTAAGCATGACAGTGACAGAAACCACTTTACTTCTGTTTTATTGATTAAAGTAAGAATTTTTTAAAATTTCCCAACTAAGAATTTTTGGAGAAACCTTTAGCTTTGAGTGCACCAATGCAGAGATTGGTGATGTTAATTTTCTAAGACAAAAATATTTTTAAAATATTTTTTATGATTATAATGATATTGAAAAAATGCTTGCTAAAATTTGATTTGAAATATGACTTATAGGATTAAAAATGACAATTAAAACATGAAGCAGAAAAGATCAAAGACTGTTAAGATGTGAATTTGAAAAAGAATAGAAAAAATAAATTGGAAAGATGAGGTTAGTAATGTTGATGAATTGAAGAAATAATAATGAAAAAATATACTAAAAAAATTATGAAGCAATAAAGAAATTAGATTTTCCTATATGCTTAGATAGATGAGATATGAATATTTCTTGGAAGTTCTGTTCATATAAGGAAAAGGAAAAAGTTGAATGATGATTAAAAGGAAGGTAATAGCTATGGATATTTGAAAAATGGGAGAGAGAGTTAAAAGACTTGAACAGGTTGTTGAATTTCTCTTTTGAAAAATAAATAATGATGTTAATAATATTTTTCCATGTAAATTTTTATAAAAAACTATGTTAAAATATTTACTTCTTAAATTGCTTTTAACTTAATTTTTTATTAAATATAGTAAATTGCAAACTTTCATTAAAAATATTAGACATTATTTATTTATACCATATTTTCATTTATACTAATATAAGTAATTAATCTACAATTTTAATTTCTAAAAAAGTTAAATATATTAAAAATTTAACAATGACAATAAAATATTCATTATTAAAGCAATTTTTAAGAAAGTAATTCGTTTTACAGTATACTGAAAATACATTTCATTAAAAATATAAAAAAATAAAAATAGAGAAACAATATTATTCATATTAAAATAAGAAATATATATGTTTATAAACTATAGTTATTTCATTTTATTATATAAGAATACAAATTTTCAAGATTCCCCAGAGGTTCAACTACAGTATTTTATATGATTATTTAATATAAATTTATATTAAATGATGCTTCTACATTTTTTATTAACAGGCGTAATAAATTAATAGGAAATTAATTTTAAAAGTAAAACATGTATATACATAATTATATGTAAATAAGATATGTATTTTATATAGCGCTATGTTTTTATAAACTGCAATATTAATAAGCCAATATGCTATAGTTAAATCTACAAAACGCATGTGCATTAGTTTATTGGCTTATACATAATTATAGTAAAGACCATTTTGAAATTATGTTTAGATAATGAATAAAGATAACATTAGTCTATTTTTTAGCATTATATAGAACTGAAAACAACGTTTTAATAAAGCTTGTTTTTAAAAGCAATGTTTATACCTAACAATTATAAACTCATATCAATATATAAAATAATACAATCCTTGCATAAAATTATGTATTATATTAAATTCTTTTTAAAAAATAGATGAAGTTATAAACACAGAGTATTACCAGATATTTAGCAACAAATGAAGCAATTCAATTGGATATTGGTTAAAGCAAGTTTAAATTATTTTGTAGATTGATACTTACTAGGAAAGAATGAGCAACAATATAAATACAAAAGATATCGGGATATGCTAAAGATTTGGGCAATAAGTTTGTAGTTTTCTATAGAAAAATAGTATTGTGTTATGTCAACCATTAATTACTACAAAAATAAAAACGGAAAAAATAAGAGAATATTATTGTTAAATAAGGCAAAAAATTATAAAACTAGAATGAAGAAATATGAAAAACGAACAGTGTTTGAATATAAAAAAAAAGAAGATTGACAGCAATAAATTGTTTTATAGTAACTAGGCAACAAAAAACTTATTTATAAATTGTATAACTTAAAAGATTTGTTTTGTAAACTAAATAAGGAAAATCCAAAAAAATATTAATCATAGATTATTAGTAAGTCAAAAGGATTAGAAATAATAAATTTATGAAAAAATATTTGGATTTTATGTTAGAATTGGATAATGATAATAATGATTTTAAAAATAAAGTTAGTGAATGAACAAAAACAATGCTATAAGATAGAAAAGAAATATATTTAAAGTTTTAGAGGCTATATAAAGTAAAGAATTACTAATGAATAAAATATGATGACAACCAGGTTTTTTTTAAATATTTGCATAAAGATTCTGATTTTATAGTTTTATGGCATTACAACACATATGTAATAATTGAATTTTTATTTCATTAGGTTGTAAAATAATATATATATATATATATTGTAATGGAACGTATATGAGGCAGCCCCACGATTGGGCAAGCCAAATGTAATGGAAACTATATGGTGGCTTACAATTGGACAAGCCAAATATAATGGAACGTCTATTAGGTATTCCATTAAAATTAAAGAATGAAGAAAAACAAAATTATTCCAGTTATATTTAAATAAATTGTTTAAATGCCCTTCCAGCTAGCTATACATAAAACAAATCTAAAATCATGCAAAGCAATGAGATCTATCTTTATAATTTATTTTTAAAGATGATGTGAATAACTAATCAAATATATATATATCAGAAACAAAGGGACTTCTACTAAATTCAAATATACACATCTAATTATGTAAATTTATGTATCTCTAAATATTTGAATGAATAATAATATGTGTAAGTGATCTACAAACCAAATAATAAATGAAATATGAAATTATCTTTTATTATTTATAAATTCAATTAATTTCATAATAACTTTGGCATTAAAAGAAAATAAGAATAATATAGTATCGCTCTTTTAAATAATTACAAAGGCATTATTTATAAAACAAATAGTACATCCTTTATTTTATGTTATAGTTCAACTTTAAATAATATTGATGTTTTAAATATAAATACAAAGAATAACTATGTGTATATACTTGTAATAAGTATATATAGATTAAATATATAAAGACATATTTTTGCCTAACCATTATAATATAAATATAACAATTCATATATAACTTCAACCTATAAATTACATTTTAAGATTTTTAAATTATTTAAGATAATTATCTGAACATCTGTTATACGTCTAATATTATTATAAAACAAGATGCTTAAATTGACCACTTATAAAACGTTGTATTTTATAATAAAAAAAAAATAAAAGTAAATAAAAAAAATATATATCAATCTCAAAAATATATTTATATATTATTCATACATATATAAAATTATTAAATACCTTTTAAAGTTCATTTAGATAATTTTCCTTTCAAAAGTTAATTTATTCCATGAGTTCTTTTATCCGTTTACTTTTATTATTAGAATGCATTCTATTGAAAGGCGAAGAAATTATTATATTAAAGAAAATTGTTAATCCTTAGATATATGCATATTTTATCCGTTTTAAAATTTCCTTCCTTTTTAAAAAAATAAATAAACCAATTAAAATGTTAAATCCAGCATGTTAATTCCAATTACTTCCAAATTATGATTAAATTGATGATTATACATTTAAGATAGCTATATCTAGTTTCAACTCCAGACGCGACGAAATTTATACATTGAATTTTTTTTTAGTTGTTCCATTGAAAATTGCCTTGGAATAAATGAAAGCGATGATGCAGCCTCCTGGCTGCGATTCTTGATTAGCCTGCCATAATTTATGTATTTACCATAAGATATATATATTATTTCAGTATTTTGAAGAATAGTAAATTTTATAAAAATAGAGTGTAACAAAATTTTATCCTTCAGTTGTTTGTTCTATATCTATTCCAATAATAATATATAATAATAATGGCTTCTTTATTGTTGTTGCTATCGTTCCATGCGCCAGCAGATACTATTTTAAAACTCATGTTATATATGTTCTCTTTTAAAACAATTAACATTAAAATAAAAATAAAATATCAAGTATATATATATAAAATATTAAATTGAAAATTTGACATCTTTAAAAATATACATAAATAATTATTTATTACATTTAGTAATCATTATAAATAAAATAATTTTTTTATAATCAACAATTTATATGTCCTTATTTATTTTAATAATTAAATGTTTATATTGATGTACTATCAATATATATAAATAAAATAATAACTTCAAATAATAACTATATTTAATAAACATAAAAGAAAAATTTAAATATTTCATATGTAAACATCAACTTAAAGAGATTTTTTTTTTAATAACAAATAACAAATTTTTAAAATATAAATATCGACTTATCGATATTTACAATACCCTCTAATCCACCGAAAAAAAAAATGTCTTTGCAAATAACTAATTAATTAAGAGATATCGAAAAACTTCTCAAATTTGTAATCTTTCTAAGCTAAATAATCTTTTAAAAATCGCAAATCATTGATACAACTTTAACATTAAAGAACTCTTGAAAATCATTTTGAAAATCATCCTATTCTATATTAAGTCTTTTCAATTTAACTTTAGGTTTATTTAAATCTCTTTCCTTAGCTATATTTTCTTGAAGAAAATCTTTACTAATCACATCATCACTTCTCATTTTAAGTTTAATTTTGGCTTTGCCAATTTCTTTTTCTTTATCAATAATCTTTCTGCTAATATTTAAATTGAATACCTTTTTATTTCTCTCAAATTTCAATAAGATATATCTTACGAATTTTGTCCTACTGGTATACTTGTAAAATAGATCTTTTCTATTGCAGTTATGGTACAAATTATCACTCAAATATTCATGTTCTAATATATATAAAAATATGCTTTCTTTGTACCACACAAAATTACTATAATACTGTTCTTTATATTGACTTTGATAAACACATTCTGTTCTTTCTAGTAATTTTTGAGAGTTAATTTTAATCTTTTCTGGTGAACTTAATTCAATTTCTAAAGTTTGAACACTTTCATTCATTTTATTATAATGCATTTTTATCTCTCCTAACTCTAGAGCATTAATGTCTAACCATTGAAAACCTAACTGTCCAATTTTTAAATTGTCAACATTGTCCTTTAATCTTTCACAACTTAATTCTACTTCTTCTGATTGCTTTTGTGAATTTAATTTTATTTCTAAGGATTCATCAATTCTTTTATCCTTACTATAGTATTCATCAAAATTTTTAGGTTTCTTTATAGTCTTTCTTTCAACTACCTCTTCAAACAACTTACTCTCTCTTACATTATCATTATTAATTAATTCAAGAGACTCTTGAGGTTCTTTTAAAATTTTATCATATAATTCATTATCTTTATCAACCATTTTAACATACTCTTTCCATTGTTTTTGCAGATTTGATATATATTCACAATTTTCTAACGTAATGGTTTTTATTTGCTCAATTTTTACATCCATTTCTGCCACATCCTTTCGTACCTCTATTTCATAATTTTTACAGGTTTCAATTTCATTATTATTTATATATTCTGAAAGGGGTCTTAATTTTCCTTGAATTTGATCCAATTTAACATCTATTTCTTGTATACGATTAGAAGTAACTTCATTTACTACATTAATACGTTCATTTATATCTTGTAATTTATTAATATCAATCAACTGTTCCTCTTGCTGCAATCCCACAGCAATTTTAATTTCAGCAGAGATAGTCGTATATAGGTTTTTAAATGAAGATTCATTATCAATTTTCAATGCTTGGAACTTATCCCATAATACTTTATTATTATTAATAATCTTTTCCTCAAATTCCCCATGTTCTTTCTTAGACTCTTCTAATCTGGCCATAATTCCTTGATTTTCTTCCTTCATTTCATTATTTATTTCTTCAATTTTTGCTTTTAAAGAATTAGCTTCAACTATTGTCTCTTCTCTATATTTTTCCATCTTTTCATCAAATTTTATTTCTACTCTTCTAACACTATTATCTACCAGAGCTTTTAATTCATTAGAATTGGTTTTCATTTCAGCTCTAAGTTCTTTTAATTCATTAGAGTTAGTTTTTAAACCAATCTCTAGTTTCTGGGAAAGTTCATCAGAATTTGTTTTTAAACTAGTCTCTAGTTTATCATATTTAGACTCTAGTCTCTCAGAATTTGTTTTCATCTCATCTCTAAGATCTTTTAATTCTGCTCTAAAATTTTCCATAAATTCTCTTAAATCAAAATCACCACTAACTGACATTTCACTACTGTTGTCCATTATTACTAGAACTATAATATTATATACAAAAAAAAAAAAATAAAATCTAAGATATATATATATATTTATTTCTATATAGTAATTATCACAGATCAAGGGCTCACCATCTCCAATCATTATTCCAACAAGCAATTATTTAACTAAAAAAAAATACAAGCCTTTTTTTAATCTTATAATACATAATAGCTATCTGACAATCTAAATTTTACTTATTTGAACTCATGAACTTCTTGGCTTAAAAAAAAAAATCTCATCTATCACCATAATATCAACAAATTTTTCTAAAATATATATAGAAAGGGAGTAACAACTGATATCACTAAATAACATTTATTTATATTTAATGATAATAAATATTCTACACTTATATCATATTAAAATGTGGATACTTCATATCAAATTCAATATAACCTTGAAATATTTAAAAAATACAACTAAATGTTCACATGCCTTAAAAATAACTAATTTGATAATATAGTGAGATAACTTTCTCATTCAAAATAATGGTAGTTAAATATAAAATACTTAAATTGATACCTATAAATTTTCTGGACCTTAAAACTTAATACCATTTTATATACATAAAAAAAAAAATATCCACTTCACTAATTATTAACTTTTGTGCCCGAAATATTTTAATAAAATTGTACTAATGCAATTTATTATCAACAAACATTCACTAATTGAACTTCATGTTTAAAAGTCATTTATAATAGAAAATATAATATTACTATACTTGTTTTCAAACCTTAATTAATAATCAATGTAATAGATTATTTGTTACAAACAATAATCAATTAATCTAGTCCTTAAGTTTGGTGTTATATATTTAAGTTATATACTTATCTATTCCTCCAAAGATCTGATAGATACTGACAACCAAAAGATTGATTAGCACTTTACAACTTTGATGTAGATAAAAGAATTCAATCATTATTCCCAAAGCATACAATGTTTCATGAACACTTAGATGATTATCACATTTCATTCTATCCAATTTACTACAACCCATAATAATTTTCTGAAAACACTATTACATTACCCTGCTTATATTTAAGTCTTAGGGGCTATTACTTATAAAATATTTCCTTGCTCATCTTAAGGAGACTTAGAGGCAAATATTATACATACATCAAAATAATTATACCTTACTCTCTCTGGAGTTTTAAAGATAAAATCATGGCAGGACCACTGTTAACTGCTTCATGATAAATAATAATAATAATAAACATCAAAATTTGGGTTGGAGCAATGAATGAGATTAATCAATCACAAATGACATGAATGCACTACATCCTTAAGACAATGACAAAAATTCCCCATCCAACATCAATACCTGCAACAGAACCAACCAAACTCCAACAATCAAATATCCCATCCAACCTTCAAAATTATAGATTTTCTACAACATAAACTTTCCAAATATGGACAAAATTATTATGCCATACTTTAACACCATCATTAAAAAATAATACAATAATATTAACCATCACCATCTAAACATAAGGCTAAAATATTTCCATTTATATAAAAAAAAAATTAAACACACAAAAATGCTTCTCTTTCTTTAAACTATATATCTCATATAAATATATATACTACACATCTCTCAGGTATGTGGGGTATTTCAAGCCCTAATTAGCTTATTTCGAGCCCTAGTTGTTGCGCCAAATGTAATGGAACGTATATGAGGCAGCCCACGATTGGGCAAGCCAAATGTAATGGAAACTATATGGTGGCTTACAATTGGATAAGCCAAATATAATGGAACGTCTATTAGGTATTCCATTAAAATTAAAGAATGAAGAAAAACAAAATTATTCCAGTTATATTTAAATAAATTGTTTAAATGCCCTTCCAGCTAGCTATACATAAAACAAATCTAAAATCATGCAAAGCAATGAGATCTATCTTTATAATTTATTTTTAAAAGATGATGGAATAGCTAATTCTAATATATTTTTATAGAAGAAACAAAGGGACTTCTACTAAATTCAAATATACACATCTAATTATGTAAATTTATGTATCTCTAAATATTTGAATGAATAATAATATGTGTAAGTGATCTACAAACCAAATAATAAATGAAATATGAAATTATCTTTTATTATTTATAAATTCAATTAATTTCATAATAACTTTGGCATTAAAAGAAAATAAGAATAATATAGTATCGCTCTTTTAAATAATTACAAAGGCATTATTTATAAAACAAATAGTACATCCTTTATTTTATGTTATAGTTCAACTTTAAATAATATTGATGTTTTAAATATAAATATAAAGAATAACTATGTGTATATACTTGTAATAAGTATATATAGATTAAATATATAAAGACATATTTTTGCCTAATAATTATAATATAAATATAATAGTTCATATATAATATCAACTTATAAATTACATTTTAAGATTTTTAAATTATTTAAGATAATTGTCTGAACATCTGTTATACGTCTAATATTATTATAAAACAAGATGATTAAATTGACTACTTATAAAACGTTGTATTTTATAATGAAAAATAAAAGTAAATAAAAAAAAATATATCAATCTCAAAAATATATTTATATATTACTCATACATATATAAAATTATTAAATACCTTTTAAAGTTCATTTAGATAATTTTCCTTTCCAAAAAGTTAATTTATTCCATGAGTTCTTTTATCCGTTTACTTTTATTATTAGAATGCATTCTATTGAAAGGCGAAGAAATTATTATATTAAAGAAAATTGTTAATCCTTAGATATATGCATATTTTATCCGTTTTAAAATTTCCTTCCTTTTAAAAAATAAATAAACCAATTAAAATGTTAAATCCAGCATGTTAATTCCAATTACTTCCAAATTATGATTAAATTGATGATTATACATTTAAGATAGCTATATCTAGTTTCAACTCCAGACGCGACGAAATTTATACATTGAATTTTTTTTTAGTTGTTCCATTGAAAATTGCCTTGGAATAAATGAAAGCGATGATGCAGCCTCCTGGCTGCGATTCTTGATTAGCCTGCCATAATTTATGTATTTACCATAAGATATATATATATATTATTTCAGTATTTTGAAGAATAGTAAATTTTATAAAAATAAAGTGTAACAAAATTTTATCCTTCAGTTGTTTGTTCTATATCTATTCCAATAATAATATAAGATAATAATGGCTTCTTTATTGTTGTTGCTATCGTTCCATGCGCCAGCAGATACTATTTTAAAACTCATGTTATATATGTTCTCTTTTAAAACAATTAACATTAAAATAAAAATAAAATATCAAGTATATATATATAAAATATTAAATTGAAAATTTGACATCTTTAAAAATATACATAAATAATTATTTATTACATTTAGTAATCATTGCAAATAAAATAATTTTTTTTAATCAACAATTTATATGTCCTTATTTATTTTAATAATTAAATGTTTATATTGATGTACTATCAATATATATAAATAAAATAATAACTTCAAATAATAACTATATTTAATAAACATAAAAGAAAAATTTAAATATTTCACATGTAAACATCAACTTAAAGATATTTTTTTTTTTTAATAACAAATGACAATTTAAAAAAATATAATATCGACTTATCGATATTTACAATATATATATATATGCTGCACACACAGGTAATAAAGCTAATATATATAATCAAAAGCAAATATAAAATACTATTTTAGCTAAGTGCTTTCAAGAGACTTCTTGTTTTCATATTCATAGCTACTATCTTGTTAGAAACTGCATTGTTAGAAGGAACATTTATGCAAAATAATGCAAAGTAGTTATAACTGCTATTTTTGGGATAAGGCAAAGCATGCTTCTCTTCGATTGATGAATTTAGGATTGCTTGTTATGCGTAACGCTTTTCTGATCTTGCATTTAGCACCATGTCTTTTGAGCAAATGATGTTAGCAGATGTGGGTTCAAATATATGCTCATATCTGCTAACATTGTTTGCTCAAAAAGACACAATGCTAAGTGCAAAATCAGAGAAACATTACACATAGCAAGTGATCCTAAGTCCATCAATCAAAGAGAAGCATGCTTTGACTTATCCCAAAAATGGCAGTTATAACTAATTTGCATTATTTTGCATAAATTTTCCTTCTAACAATGCAGTTTCTAACAAGATAGTAGCTATGAATATGAGAGCAAGCTTAAAATCAGTTAGCTAAAATAGTATTTTGTATTTGCTTTTGATTATATATATATTAGCTTCATTATCTGTAAATGCAGCACAGATATATATATATATACAGTAACACGTATGTAACAGTCTCTGTTTATATATATAATTATAAGGGACTTGAACTCAGACTTTCAAACTCCCATAGCTTTCCAATCCACCTTATACACCTAATACATATGTCCACATACATGTGAAAAAGATAAAGGATCTCCAATAAACATATTTTGTGCTGAAACAGCACTTATTTAACGTTCAGATCACAATCTCTCTCACATATATACAATAATTATATTAAGTTTAGTATAGACTATATATATATTTAAATAAACATATATATATATATTATAATGGTAAATGGGTATTGCAAAATATGTGCCAAACTATATAGTGATAAATGACAATAATAACATTTCCAGTTAATTTCTTTTGGAGTCAAAGGAAGATTTTATTGCTCTCCAGATAAATATATGAAACTATAATATTTATACTCTTCATATCTCAGGGAGTATTAAGTAAAAATAATTAACTAATAGTGAAGTGACCTAATTATGTCAATTTAGCAAGCAGGATCTTATATTCAAATAAAATGCTAAGACCAATTTTAAAAATAAAATAAACAATTTATTTTATCAAAATTGTAAATATGCTTAACATAAATTTTTTTTAAAATAATAAATATTTTATTTTAAAATGTCAAGATATTAATATGTATAAATCTAATGATTTCGGAACTTACAATAAATTAATGAGGATTAGGGATGAATCATTATTATTTTGTCAATAATTTATAAAATAATCAATTCTTATATATCTCTGTTTTATCATAATTTCTCTATTCATAAAATCCTAATACTCCTTGCATAAATATTTTAGCTTATACAATAACTTAGTTTATTACAACAACTCTTTAACAGTGATTGCCAAAAACTATTCTCCACAGTATACACGTATATTTCAAAAAGCAAGAATTATTTGTATCTTTTGTTTAATATAAGCAACATATATATTCTTACGTTAAAAGTAAAACAAAGCATTCACCTTGCAATTCAATATATATATATATTATCTGAGCTATTAATACCTCTCATAGATTATGTTTTTTAACACTACTTATATCTCAAAATAACAAAATAATCTAAACTAATTCAACAAATCTTGGAAATCATTTACTAAATAAAAATTTGTATTAACAAGATAAACACAATTATTAAAAATCACTAATTCTTATCAACATTAAGTTTGTATACACAAAGTAATTGACATATTAAAAATTCCATGTGTTTGTAACAAAATAATAATAATAAAAAATAAATATTTCAATTATCTGATGAGGTTGTTTTTCTTTATCAATGTTGTAAAGAAAAAAAAGTACATATGTTAACTTATAATCAAATTATTAAAAAAAATTTATTTAAATTCACACCCAAAAAATCATATACCCATGTATAAATTCTCTTTTTTTTTTTTTTTTAGCAGAAAGAAATAAAATGTCTTTAATAGATTCTTTTTTCTTTTATCCTTTTTGAATTTTTCATTAATTACCAAAGGCTTTGCAAGAATAATGAATGCTGGTTGATACAATCAAATTTGGAAGTGATCTGATCTTTGATGAATAAGAAAATGGTGATATGCTTGTTGACATTTGATATTGTTTTCAGCCTTATTATCCTTGTTTTTGAAATGCCTTGATGGAATGGCAAACTTACTGTTAAAGTGGAGCTAGCTTTCAGAGTCCAAATTTATCTTCCTCCTTAGCCTTCCATTTCCTTATCTATCAGCAACATAAGTAAAATTTTATTCTTTTTAATGAAGAGAGAAAAAAAGAATGACTGGGTTCTTGTCAAATTGCTATCCATACACTGTTTCCTTTGACAACAGATTTTCTGACAGCAAGTGCGAGCCAAATCCATTGTTTTAATTTGGAAATTAAACATTGATCAATATTTTTAAATAATAATAATAAAAATAACTTTGCAATAAATATTACTATATGTTTTTTATATATATCAAACTTGGGGTGAACCTGGGGTGATAACATTCATCATCAACAACTCCAAGTCAAAGTCTCAAATTTAAATACGCAAATATATAATGAATGACTATGAGAAATGAGCCTAAACAATCAACAGAGAACTAATTACAAGTAAGTATAAGTTCACCAGAATTACAGAAAAGCAATAATCATTTATCATCATGAATTATCAAAAATAAAAATAAATCAACAGTTAATCTTGTGACAAGATTTAAAATGGTCTACTATAGACCAGGCTAATTATTTATCCCTTGTCAGCTTAGAGAAGATTACTTAAATAATAATTTGGATGCACAAAGTTAAATGCTAATCCGTAAGAATATAATAATTAAAAAATAATGCTGATCAACATCACTGCTCTGGCCACAGTACTATTAATGTACTGGCCAACTATAACTTAATTCATGGACTTTAAAAGATATGTCATTTCCATCAACTAGGATCATCAACTGAATGTCCATAAATATTAAATATTAACCTTTTTATATAACAGACCATGATGCATGAATCCATCTTAGAGAGCAAAAGCTCTGTAACTGTGGTGGTGACATATAAACATATATTTTAAAACTATTTTCGATTGAATAAATTTACTGGAATAACATTAACAATGAAATATAAATTTATTAATATCAATAAAAATGAAACAAAGGTCTGCAAAATATGTCTATACATATAAATAAAGACTTTTGATTTTGATTAATACAAAGAGCTATCACATTGTAATTTACAAATATGTCAATACATAAAACACACATATATAAGTACACAGATGTGCAGTATAATAATTTATGAATGCATTTAAATTGTCATAAACCTAGAAATAAAATTCATTTTTATAATACATAATTAATGACTGATTTAATATATATGTGTATATGCATGAAAATATGTGTACACACTGACATTTATAAAAAAAATATTCTAATAAATCATATTATATTTCCTCAATACCCAATTAATTCAATGTCAAAAAACATAAAATGCACTATATATTGTAATAGTATACTTTAGGCCTCTAAGTTGGTTGTTCCAAATGTAATAGAACATGTATAACTTACTAACCAATTAATTAATTGAATGCACATATGATAATAGTATACATTGCAACCACCAATCAAATAGTCAAGCCATGTGTTGCAAGGCAAATGTAATAGAACATCTGATTGCCTTAATTGGTAGTGACAAATGTAATAGAATGCAGTATCAAAATGAAGAAAGATGAAATCATCCAAATATAATAGAATGTATTATTTATGAAATGGGAATAGTATGTATTATTTATGTTTGAAAAGATGCCCTGGCCTTAAACATTGAACAGCAAGTGTAATAGTATATATAAGCTACATATGAAGAGAGGAAATTGTCCCATTCATTGAACAACAAATGTAATATAGCACTATTTACATATGATGAGAAATAAAATCAAATGTAATAGAAAGCCATATTCATACAAAAGAAATGAAATGTGATAGAATGCCCCAAACTAACTATGTGTGAAGTAAATCTGGATACTACAGACCACAAACAAAGACCTATAAAATAATTTATTCTCAGAGTTAACTTGATCATTTACTAAAATATACATTGGAAATAAAGAGAATTTTGTTGAATCCAATATATATGTTTACAACAAGATTTTATGTGATTTAATATTTCAATTAATGATGCCTTACATAAATAATTAACTAAAACACAATATTATCATTTAGATGATGATGAATTTACCAAATTACCTAATAACTGCTTCACTAAAAAGAGAAAAGACAGATATTAATAAATTTTAAATGAAAACTCAAAGTCATTTTTTATATATAAAACCAATGATATAAGCTTTATTACAAGATTGTGATTTGATATTCTGAAATAGCATAAATATATATGTAGAAAACACAAAAGTTGATATGCTTTTCAAATTTCAATTTTTTTATATAAATCAAATAAAAGATTTATTGATAATAAACACAAATTGAAGCTTATATTTTGCATAGGAATTGTATAAAACTTGTAAAAATAAATCAATCAGTAAATAATTAAATTATTAGTAGCTTGTTAAATTAATAATTTAGGTTATAAATGTATTTTAAAACTGGATCAACATACAATATGATACAAAAGACAATACAAAAAGCTCCTTCCCACTCTGCTAAGAGGATTTATTTACTCTACTTATTTTGAACCACATCTTTTATTATGAACATCAATTACTTGGGCTTCTTATTAATATAAGGCTTATATCCTAGCCTACAAAGTTCAACATTTATTTCATAACTTTATCAACTCAAGGTTTTATTAAATGCCTAGCATAAAATATATACATAAATATAATATCATATGAGTTGTTATGTATAGGCTATATATATATATAAAGACAACTGCTAAATAACAGACATGTGGTGATATTAATCTATAACTATAATATTCAATACTATGACTTGATCCATACCTTTCAAAATACATCTAACAATACAATTAAAATAATTGTAGAGTTAAGAGAATTATGAAATAATGATAGAATTTGTAAATATGATTCTATTATATTCGCATATTTATATATAACTTCTATGCAGATAAGTGTACTTTATTTATTTTCCAGTTTCAGTTATCATTTGATACTGTATATATATATATAACATGAATCAAATACAACCATTTAATGATATTAAAAAGAATATATTATTACAATTGTTTTTTTTAACTTGGCATTTATTAATCGATTTGCACAATTTAACATAAGATTTCTGACAAAAAAATATTATAAATTTATTTTCATTATTTATTAAGTCAAATTATTAAAAAATTTTTTTAAAGTAATCTTAGACATATATATATATATATATACTCTTGTAAAGATAAATTTTAAATTTCATAAAAATAATAATATGTGTAAATTATAATGATTGATCATTCCCAAGTTATAACACTTGCAACTTTTATTTTTGAAATAAGTTTTATGATTAAGAAAACAAAAATAAAAAAATAAAAATCAACAAATGAATAAATATATTGAATAATTTTAATTACCACCACTGTAAACACAAACTGTTCACTATTTCCAGTCTCTTGTATACTTTAAAAATATTTGATCTCAACTCCATTCAATAGTATATGAAATAACTTTAAATATGTATACATATTAACAATGTGTGAATTTATAGATCTTCTGCTGAAGTTATTAACTCCTGGCATATTCTTTATATTATTCAGATTGACAAATTAGCTGAAGAAATAAATTGATTTAATATTTAGGTTAGAATTATTAACAGAAACTTAAAAGTTGAAAACACAGCTATTTTTTTCCTTTTTATCAGATATCAAATGCTTGCCCAGTGATTACCATATGTTTTCCTAAGCTGTGAAATAGGAATATAATAAGCAAGTGAGGCAAAATGCCCCAGAAAGCAATTGAGCTCTAATCTGCCATTATGATGATGAATTTCAGTTCAATAACTTATATAATTATGCGAGAAGAGGAAGAAAAATTGTAAGTAGACAATGTACAGCTTTTACTTATTCCTGTCAATGTTTTTAATGGTGATTTTTTTATATTGTTTCTATAATGATCTCTTTCTATTGTTTTAAATCATTTTCATTTTTCATGCACCACCTAAAATCTTTAACACTGCAATTGTTGACTTTAAAACATTTTTTTAAACAACAAAACAAAAAATAATATCAATAAAAAACATTATATTGAAAAATTTATTTTTGCATTATATAAAATAAATAAATAAATAACCAAAATAATAACATTACATCCTAAACAATTTCCAAAATAAAAATACAATCTAATTATAAATAGCAATTTAAATGCTACTGTTGATAATTACTTATATACATATACACTCGTGAATTTATATATATCCATTGCCATCAAAACCACACCATTGCAAAACAAAGCATATACCAACAATAAATAAACAAAAAAGAACTTAATAACAATAATAACAACTAACAACAATAACAACCTATATACAAATTCTTACATAAAAACCAAATCAAAGAGATTTTTTTAAAAACCTAAATGGGACTTTAATGGAAAGGGTGGATCTTTCCATCCCTTACAATATATAAGCACTCAGATGTGCTGTATAATAATTTACAAATTACCATGTTCAGATTGTCATAGAAATAAAAAACCCAATTTATTTTTAAAAATACATAAATGCACATGTACAATGTATATTAAAAAAGAAATGATATGAATTAAAGCTATTAATTAGACTATTTTTTATGGTAAATAAAAGTTTTTTTTTAAAAAAATGCAGACTATTATCATTTGGAAAGTTTCATTTAAAATTAAGATCCCTGTGGCCTCATTTTCAATATTAAAAAAAGACCCTTAGAGTTTTTCTCTTTTTTTTATAAACAATATCATGAACAAATAATCTAAACATAAATGTTATTCTTTCCTTGTTTTATTTTTAGTTGACAATGTCATTTACTCTTAAAATTTTTTTATTAGAAAATATAACTGTCATTTTCAAGAAATTATTTAAAATAATATCATTCTCAATATATATATATATATATAACACTATTCACCATCTGTACTTTATATATATAATACAGTAACTTTATTTGTGAATCTCTGCATCTAGATAAAACTCTATACATATAAGCTAATCGTTCAGCAAGCTGATGGACTCTCTAGGTAATCTGGTCCCTTCTAAACAGTGATGGACTTATTGTCATCTTCCGAAAAGATATAATTTGGTAATTGTTGACCTTACTCACTATCATTTAATAGACTTCATGCAAGCCAGCCATCTAATACACATCATGGGCTATGGAACACAGTAAAGAAGGCTCTTTATTTTCATGTGAATCCAAACTGTACCATTGTGACAATAATAGAAGCAATTGATTTATCCTTTGCATCTTCAGTTATACATTCATAGTGGTTCTGTCTGACTGTAAAACCCTAAAACTTTAAAAAATCCCCTCTAATCTTTTTTCCAATCTTTTTATAGTCAAGATGGAAAAAAAAATCAGTAATTAAAAATAAGTTTTCTGTATCTTGATTGAAAAATGTTAATGCCTCTTTTCAATTCACTTTACACCTCCCAAAAACAAATTTGTAGCATTTTTATCAAAATATATTATATAAGCTTTAATTAAAAAATTTTGCTAATCAAAATAGATAGTCAAATTTTATAATTACCAGTATATCTATTGTAGCACAAAAATATGCTTATTTTAATTTTAAAATTGGAATTAATAAAATATTAATTAGAACTTTTTAAAAGTTTAATTTATAATAAAAAAAATTAAATTCAAAATTAACTGTTATTTCAACGTAATACAGAAAATTTCTACTTTTATTTTAATTTGTACACACACCCTACTATGTTGTTGTGGGCCATGAGACACATAACATCTCAATAGTAAATATTTATTCCCTTGTGAATGTTGACTCTTTTTTTTAAATAACTAACATTTATTTAATGCTCAGCCAATATATAATTTTTATTATCTCAACATTTTATCATTTTAAATATTGATAACAGTAAAATATTATTTAAAAAACATTTGACCATTTTTAAAAAAATATAACTGAATTTGAATTTATAACCAAACTCTTAATAACTTCATGTATTTTAAATAATGATGGAGAGTTATTATCATTATATATATATTGTAACGATGTTATACTTAATGTTTTCACGGTTATATGATGTAGATAAATTATAACTTTTTGGGATATACCGTGTATTATTTTCCATTGAGCACCAAAATTTTGACGGAATAGCAACCGCCATTTTCAAGGTTAACTTTTGAAAGAAAAAATGTTAGATCTTAACAAAAATGTGACTGTGTATGAGATGAGAATTGAGATTCCAGTTCAGCATTCACAATTTTCCTCAGTATTTTTACCTCTTAATTTTAAGTTAATATTGGATAAAATGAGAGGTTTCCACATAGCTGGAATACATTGTGCTTCATCAGTTCTATTTAAATCAGTAGGTCTCTTTAATATTTCAATTGACTCTCTCATGGTTCTTAAATCATATCTTTCCAAATTAGCAAGTATTTTTGCATTGTCAAAATTAGGTTTGTGACCAGTTTCTAAACAATGGGAAGTAAAAACTGATGTGCTAATTTTTTGATGAAAAGCATTTTTATGTTCCTTAATTCTGACATTAATTCATCTATTAGACTGATCCACATAGTCTCTTGAGCACTGGAAACATGGAATTTCATAAACTCTTTGGTGTTCCAAAAATATTCTGTCTTTAGGTTTATAAAAAAAATCACCAATTTTTTGCCAGTAGAAAAAGTGGTCTTTATATTAAAACAAGATAGTCTTCTACTGATTTCATCAGTAACCCCCCTAATGTAAGGCAAAATTACTTTATTAAAAGAGGAACTATCAATTCTATCCTCTTTTTTCTTTTTAGTATTAATGTTATATAAAGCCCTACATATGATGTTTTTATTATAATTATTAGTAAGCAGAATACTTTTTGTAAGTTCTATTTCTTGAGAAAGATGTTCTTTATCAGATAAATTATAAGCTCTAGTGAAAAAAATTTTAGCTACAGAAAAAATTTTTTTTTCTTTCAAAAGTTAACCTTGAAAATGACGGTTGCTATTCTGTCGAAATATCGGTGCTCAATGGAAAATAATACACGGTATATCCCAAAAAGTTATATATATAAATATATATTAGCATTGTAAATCTCACCCCACTCCTCACATGAAAACATTGTTCCAGGTCTCACCTTTTCTTGAGATAGTTCTGATGGGAGTAAACCATTTTAAAATCAGTGTGTGTGATTTATTCAATGGATCAACTAGATATAAGAAATAAAAGTTTTTATGAAAAGAAAGAAAACTTCTAAAATATGATGAAATGTAAAAAAAATTATTAAAAAACAAAGTTGTAATTTTATTAATAGTAGAGGGAAAGCAGTGTTTTCTTTGCTTCAGTTAATAGCACATCACTGAATGAAAGCTATTTTGAGCCAATAAGTAATTCCAGTAAGATGCCATCATCAGTCACACTAAAGGTTTTTTATAAGTTGAATCCTTATTTATTGTGTAACTAAATTTAAATACATTACAAGAAATCAAAATTTAGATTTTTACAATCATTTTTTAACAAATTTGCAAACTATGTCCATTTTTTAATTTGACCACCATATTAGTATATGGTAAATAAATCAAGCACTGATAATCAAAGTAAAAATTATTTTCATTAAAACAATTTTTTAAGAATCTGACTAGAAAATAATCTATTCAAATTTAATTGCTCCAAGTTTTTCTGAAGGTTTGTGTTGATGACATTTTAGTTGTATTTATATGCTAACATGTCTGCTATCACTAACAGTTGAATGTATTTGGAATATTTAAATAAATTTTTCTAAAGACATCCAATACTTATATTAGATGATGGAAATAATCCAATATATAAATATCATATAATTGCTCCATGAATAAATTTACATTTTCACCATTACATATTTAATAGCTATAATGTAATTACAGACTTCGTAAAATTATTTAAATTTAATGCTATCAGGAATAAAGTTTTATGTAGGATTAACAACATGAATAATGTTATAAGTTCATATGAAGAAAAGGACTCAATCTTTTTTATTGATGAGTCATTGAACATCTTCCAATTGCTACTATTTATCAGAGACATAAGTGAAATGTTGATATTACTGAAGAAGAAAACTCCATTTAAATATTATTTACCTACTGCTGGGGTATTTTATTTGAAGAAATTTAAAAATCTATTGATGAAAATTTAAAATGCATAACAGTTGGGAAAGTATATATCTAACTAAACAAAAGGGCATAATTGGATATATAATTAAAACAATTAAAAAGGTGTTAAAGAACTAATGACTTTATTTTCTGTATTAGCAATCATTATGAGGAGATTATAAATATGAAGAGCATAATAAAATTGGATGTATCTAAAACAAATTTTATTTACTTGCATGAGTTTAAATATTCCTAGTTGCATGCACTTTTATAAAAATATACGTCAGAATTTCAGGACTAGATAACAGTGAATGTTTCTGGAAATTCTTTTTTTTTTCAAAATGTAATCTATCATTTAAAATGCCTAAGATATTATTTCAGTGAGAACTTAAGTGTTCAGCTAGAAGTTGATTATGTTTAAATCTCAGTCAAGAATTATTTAGGTTTTAAGTATTTTAAAATACTTAGTAAATAAATAAAAACTTAACTTATTCCCTGCTTTGCTGAAAGATTTATATCAAAATTCATGGATGCTTTTTCAAGTTGTATAATTTATTTTGTTAAACCACTAAACATCACATGATCACCATCTCTTATACTAGCACATAGTTGTTGTTAAACAAAGCAAAACTCTCTCCATAGAGTAGTGCCACCCTGTGCCAACCATAGTAAAAATTAGATAGGGATTTTATGCACAAGCCTTTTGGCATCCATTGATTACTCTGGTTGGCACAGAGTGGCACTACTATATGAAGAGTTTGCCTTGTTTAATTTATCTCATTGTCAATGCAGCTTACAGATAAATGCTATTAACCTCCATCAGATGCTATACTGAAGAAAAAGTATAAATATGAAAGTTTGCTAAAATAAACAGCTTTACTAAAAGAATACTATGACTGTTTCAAAAAATTTGACCCTGGATAGACTTCTATGTTTGGAATCATATTTTTAAAAATAACTTTCTCAAAAGTAATTCAAGAAATCATTGATTTGATGAATATTTAAAATCACTTTGAATACAACAATTGTTAAATTATGTTTAAACTTAGGATTCCAACAAAAAAATCACAATACTATACATCCCATTAAATGTCTTTTCTTTAATAAAAACACTCTTAAATCATCAATTTCAAGTTTTGTTGTGTGTGTTTTTTCATTCATTTGAAAGGAGAATATGTATTTTTTAAATGTTAAATCACAATATATTGTTTAAATATTTTATTTGCTTTGAATTTTACATTTAATTCAATCTTGAAGATTGAAAGTATAAATTAAACCTGGGTAAAGTTTCAATTTTAATAAATTACTTAGACTTGTTATAAGTAATTAAATTATGATCGTAAAAGCAAAGCAATCATTGCCTTAGTAGCATAAATATAATAAACTAATTGTTCTAAAATTCTTATATCATATTGCATCAGGGTTTTTTTCTTTATGAATAAAAACAATCTATTAGTTGCTCAAATTATTAATTCAGGTAAATAATTGAAATCTCATTAATTTTCAAAATTTTTCTATGTTATTTTGTTGGGTTATATTTACAGTACTTTTTTTTTATTCAATTGTCCATTTTAAAGTTTATTTATTTTATTACTAACTAATATTGAAGATTTGTTATTTATATCATATAAAATTAATCAAATATTCTTCTTTTTTTTAAATAGCATTATTTCTTTATAATATTAGCTTCAACAATTAATTCACTTTTATAAAACTTTTAATTTATGAATTTAAATTTTCTAAATGTTGAATCAAATCTCTGCTTTAAGTCAAACTTAGTAGATTTATTTTTTCATTTCTTAATTTGTGTTATATGTTTTTTATATATACTTTTACCCTCTTTAATACTAATTCTTTTTCATTTGTTATTTATTATTTATTACTCACCATCTAAAGTTTTTGATCTTTTATTTTTTTTATATAATTACTTAATAAAATAGTTTTAGTTATAGACCAAAAAAAAAAACACACCCAGCTCTTGCAATTTTCATTTAATGTCTAAATAAATAGCAGTAATCTACTTTATTAGTTTTAATTATAAAATGTAGGCATTTAAACAATGTATCACATAACTCTCTCAGCTTACATTAAATGTCTACATTAGGAACATTAATCTATCCTATTATTCTACTCCAAAGCCATGTATTACAAATATGAATAATAAGTGGTTAATAGATGTTAATAGCATCCTAATCCTCAGATATTTTGGCTATTGACCTTTATATAATACTGGATATACATCTACATTTAGCAGATACTTTACTCATTTTATGCCATCCAATCTAATGCCTAAATATTTCAAATACCATAAGGTTTTTAACCTAAGTCCACTTTGTTATATACATATAGGTTTAATTATTGCACTATAAATTATATATACCAGTGACTTCTGATTATGTTTTGATGATAGCAATAATCAGACATTAACACAAGGATTTAATTGGCACTAACATCTGATAGTATCTATTGAATGCTTACAATAAATGGCTCAAAATAAGAGTAATATAAGATATTATTACTTTTAAAGAAGTTTAGTTAAAATTCTTGTTATATAAAAAATAAACATCATGTATTCACATATTAAAGGTCATTAAATAGTATCCTTGTGGCTTGAAACTGGAATATGTTTGAGACTCTGATATAACTTAGCATATCTTCATGAAACTCCTAGATATTAGAATGCTGTTACTATTAAAACATGATCTGTAACCATATTTCATTAAAAATTTCGATAGGTAAATTACTATTATTATTATAAATATTTATTTTTGATTATAAAATCTGTTTTTAAATATATAATAGTGAAATTCATTATAATAAACTTTATATGTTCATCACCCAGACTTTTCATATTAAAAACATTAATTACAGACCAATTTGAAAATAACTATTTTTTTTCTTATGAGTGTTTCATTGTTTATCACAGTGAACAAGTAGTTATTTAATCATATTTGATCTCACTTGAAGAGCAAATGCCCAGGCACAAATTATCTCAATCATTAAATGAGACCATCTAATTTGTTTGAAAAGGATATAGCTAGGCAAAAATGATGGTGAAAGAATAATAGTCCTTTATTACAATAATGAACAGGTCTTTGTATAGCCTACAAACCAAACTGATGATACACTATTTTGGAGAAATACTAGTCATAAGATTACCAGTCAGTCTTAGAGTTCTTACTGGAAAGTCATCCTCCTCACAGCTCACACAGAATGGCACTGAAAGGTTGGTTTTGCAGTAGTGAAAGGTGCCTTTTATATTTATTTGGCCCTTTAAAGGCCTTATTTTGCTGCTAATGTACTATTTCATTTATTAATCTCAGTTTTAGTGCATTTTTAACACTATTTTTCCTATGTCTGACTTGTGCTTATGAGCATTTAACTACCTCATTTCCCTCCTGTTTGGTGGGTGGTTCAACTGTTTCATGGACCATAAAAGACTTTATTTTCTCTTAGACTCTTAAATATTTCTCCTACTCCAATTTCCTGTCACTTAGAACTTGTTTATAAAGTTTTTGTGTGTTGTTCCAGTTACTTAGGTGATTTTTAATGATCTTCTTTTTAGACCGCCCTTCTCTGGAGGTAACTAACTACCTAAAATTTCACTCAATTTTCTCAGTATTCAACTAAAATTATTATTAATAAGTTTCCCAGTGGTTTTTTTTTTTTGATTTTACATCAATATATTTAATTTTTCCAATTCAAAATTGTTTTCTTCATATTACTTTTCATTCTTTCAAATGGCTTAAAGATGGCCACTGCCCTAGCAGAAAAAATGTGAAGTCCTAAACAAAATGAACTAAAACCTTCAAAATTACCCAAATTTTATCCAAATTGAATTTCAAACAAAACTTAACTAAAAATGTCATCACCAAAGAACTTATTTCAAAGTCTCCATCTCCTTGCCCTCTGGACTTTCCTCTCTTTCAGGTTGTGGTTTGCTCTATCAAAGGTAAAAAGCAAGTAAAAAAAACAACAGACCAATCATAACGGCATTCCAAGTACAACAGGGAAAACTAAAATTACTCACCCAAAGGACAATAATCAGTCTGTTGCATCTATAACTCAGAAAACACCTCATTCATCCTTGAAACCTCTAAAAGCTTAACATATAGCAATTTCCCTCAAAGTTAATAATATAGGTGCTATTGGCACCTGACCACAAAGTTACTTTTTACTTAAAATAAAATACCATTATATTATTCTGTTGAGTGCATTCAAGAGACATGCTCTCATCTTCATAGCTCTGAGTGAAGTAATTATATGCAAATTATGCAATGTTTAAAAGTTAATTACTCCATTTCTTTGAGATCATGAAGCATGTGTCTTTGCGATTGATGGCATTGCAATTCATGGCAATGAAGCAGGCTTTCTTAACTTTTCTTTTTACATCATGT
The DNA here is from genome assembly GCA_028023455.1 of Epiperipatus broadwayi. Lineage (NCBI taxonomy): Eukaryota > Metazoa > Onychophora > Udeonychophora > Euonychophora > Peripatidae > Epiperipatus > Epiperipatus broadwayi. Next base: position 122,359 of record JAQFVV010007084.1, read on the forward strand.
CTTTTTTTGCAGACCAGGTTGACATCTTGTGGTTTATACTGATATCCTGTTAGTTTCTGATTAAGCACAAAAATAGAATAACATGATGGATCTGCCTGAGCTTTCATGTATGCATATTTATGTTGTAGTAATCTGGTTTCTATTGATACCTTGGTTTCCCCATAAAATAAGGCTCCACAATGAGCCAGTGTTAGTTTATCTTTTGTGTTGTTAAGAAATCTGTTAGAACAGGGGGGGAGGTACGAAAAGTTAGTTGAAACTGTCTGTTAAAAATTGCATAAAATTTATTATGAAAATTAGGAATGTATGGGAGCAGCAGCTTGTGTGTATCCACATTGGGTGTATTGCTGGTTACATTATTGTTGAAATGTATGATCCTTCTGTCAATCAGCCTTTGCTTGAACCCCATTTTCAGTAAGTCTTCCTGTATAAATATTAGATTGTCTTCCTGTCTGCTTTTAATTTACATAGCTGTTAGTTCCTTTGCAGAAAAGATGTGAGCCCAGCTAATTTATAGCTGGTAGGCATAATGGAACTGGGTTGGATATGGCCTCTTACTTCAAATGGCTTCACAAATGTTTTTTTATGTCAAGTATGTGTGTTCTTGTTCAACCAGGACATCTAGATATTTTACTTACTTGTTAAGATCTTCCCATTCCATGTTTAAAGTCAAGAGAGAGAGAGAGAGCTGTTATGGAATTCATTTTTGATTTCATTAATGACATCAGTGTTGGCAACTATAAACAGATCATCTACATATCTAGTGTAGATTTTAAAATCTGATAAGTTGTCATACATTGGAAAAATATGTTGTTCATGATGGTCAATCCCACTAATTGGAAGGCCCATAGGCTATCCATCCATAGTACCACTCCCCATTAAACATTGCCATTATAATATTATGTAGCCAACTTAAGAACTCAATTATAAAAATAATCTGGGCTTGGTCTATATTCCTGTGAGCCAATGCGTCCTTTACAATATCTATAAATTTTGGTCTGTTGATGGAACCATACAACTCGGTTATATCCATAGCTGCTAGCCTTGTGTCTGCATGTATTTGTATGTTCCTGATTTTTGGAATAAACTCAAATGAAGACTTTATTGTGTAACCTCCAAAACCCAACATTTCATTCAGCCATCTGTTTACTAACTTGGTCACTTTAAAGTAATGGGCTCCCCCAAAGTCCAACATTAATCTTAATGGGGTTTGTGACTTATGTGTCTTTGCATTAGCAAAAATTCATGGTGGTATTGCTGCCAAAGGGTATAATCTGTCATATTCAGATCTTGAAAAGCTTTATTATAGTGTGCCTGCAAAATCGAATGTATAAACCTTTCTCTTTGATGTTAAAATTCTGCACTCTTTGAAACTTTAGTTTATCAATCTGTGCATTTACTTTCTGAATATAATATTCATTCTTCATTATTACAAACTGGTTGCCTTTATCTTCTCTCATACATGTGATGTTTTTATTCTTAAGAAATAGTTTGGTGTTTGATATTTTTTTGTCCCAATCATTCATACGAAAATTAAACAATTTGTAGTTTGTGCATTTAGCCACCTGAACAACATAATTATCTCTATCTGGATTACCTGCCAATCCTGCTTTGACATCAGCTACCAATTCAATCTTTGGATGCTTCCATTTGCCACCAATGTACCTTGGTCCTTTTGCCAGCACTTCTTCGATGTCATCAGAGGGTGTTTTATCTGTCAAATTTACGAATGAGTTGCTTTTGTTCGAGTTTATGCAAATGCGTTGTTTATTCCCCAAGAATATAAGTCTCTGATCAAATTTCCATTTAAGCTTGGTGTTTAATCTGAAACAGGCACAATGTAAAAAGAAAAGGAGACCTGCTTCATGGCAATGGATTGCCACACCATCAACCGCAAAGACACATGCTTCATGATCTTAAAGAATTGGAGTAATTAACCTTTGAATTTACATGATTTGTATATAATTACTTCACTCAGAGCTATGAAAATGAGAGCACATCTCTTGAAAGTGCTCAGCAGAGTAATATAATTTTATTTTATTATAAGTAAAAAGAAGCTTTGCAGTCAGGTGCCAATAGTGTCTATATTATTTTACAAATATATTTTCGTATGCAAAGTTTTTGATTTAGTTTCGAATTACAAAGTTAATGTCACATATGGGTCCTCCTATTAATCCACCAAGACAACCAAGCCTATCAAGATTGCTCCTTACCAAAGACTCTTTTTTGTCTGGACTACACACCCTTTCCATATACTTGAATTTCATTTTGCAATGTAATCATCTCTTTGTAAATCTTTTTCACTGTTGTGTATTTTGTTTTTTTGATGAATAAAAGCTTTCATCACTGAGAAAAAAAGATTACCAATCATTATTGACTTGATGGCATATAATAATGATAATAAATATATATTTTGGACCACTTTTTTACTAAACAATTTTTTGTTTTGTCTTCATCTATATTAGATCTAATGACTGATTCTATCAACCGTCAAATAAAATCTGTTTATTAATTTATTTAAAATTCAGTAATCGCACTGCTGATTTAATGTTTAGTTAAAACAATAAATTTAATGCCACAAAAATTATTATGGACTATATTTGGTTTATTAGACAACAAAATCCTTGTAGGTATGGGTATACTTAAGATGTGTTTATATAAAATTTGTTTTCTCTTTCATCTTAATTTAATTTTACTTTTATCCCCACCCTTACTCCGCTCTTGATTTTATCTTTTTTTTTTGTTCAATATTCGTTAGATCAAAGAACTTTATTATTATTGACGGTGTCAAAGCAATAGTTTATTATTAAAAATATTAGGAAAATGTTCTCGATTTAATAATTGAAAATTTAATAAAAATAATAACATGCAGCATTAATTATATTCTTAAAGGTTACTTTTCTTTAAATTATTTTCAAAAAAAGGTACCGCATATTAGATAACTTGCATGATTGTACTTTTCAATCTCTCTTTTTTTATAATAAAAAAAAATTAAAGACCTCTGGAAATCTATTTTAATATCTAAAGGTCATCAGAGATGCAAAATAATTAACTATTGAGTTTTATAATAGTAAAAAAGAAAATATAGATTTTATTTTAAATATATTTAATATAAATAGGCAGGTTGTCTCTGCGTGGTTCAGTGCAGTATGGAATGGCAGATCTGGAGCTCTTGGCTTATGTATCGCAACCCAGCTTTTCCATTGTCGATACTCGAACTCCTTATGAAATCTTGAACAATAAATTATTTGTTTAATTTTAATTGGAAAGTTATATATTTAATAAAAAAATAATATACATGCACATACATCCATTTACTTATTTGTATCAGACTGATTTCAATAAAATCATTGGTTTTATAATCACTGAAATACTTTTAAATGCACCTGGATTTAAAAGGTTTATTAACCAAATATGACAAAAAACATTCCTGCTCTCATATAAAAATATGTTAGAAAATACTAAAAAATAAATCGCAACCTGATTTTCGTTAGATAACTATAATTATGTTGCTTTCTCCATTTATTCTATTTATTAAAATATCTAAATATGACGATCAGAAATTGAATCAAACATGGTTTGGATATATTAGTTTGAAAGATGATAATGGATGGACAACAAAGTTCTAATCTGAATCTCAAGAGATTTGAAGAAAGACTTAGAAATAAATTGCATACAAAACTGATAAAGAATTTAGTTAAATTTGTTATAGTAATATGGAGAAGTAAAGCACAAAAATATTAAAATAAATTTAGTGAGATGTTTATCGTTAGTGGATTGATAATGATTGGAAATTAAGATGATAAATGATAAATTCTGATGAAATATTTGTTGTTTATTTAAAACATGTAAATACAATACTATCTATAGTATCAGATCAAAATTGCTGTTGTATGACAGGACAATACTAACATCATACAAACTATATATTGGAGTTCTTTGGTAATTAAAGTATCACAAAGTTCTCATTCAGGTATATATTAATTATTCAGGTTATTATAAATCTGATGTTAAGACATGACATTAAGAAATCTTTCTTTCCATAAAAATTTACAACAATCCTATTTGTAATATGTGGAAAAATTCAACAATAATTATTTTCTGTCTGAGAGAAAATATACAAAGAATACATTAAATATAAAAAATTTATACTCTTTAATTTTATAATACACCAAACAAATATTTAAAGAATTACAAATAATTTTAATTTTTGCATATTTAAAATTTGTAATATTGTTTTAATAATGAATATTTAATACTTTAAAATGAATTAACCACATCACATAATGTAATTTTGTGTTATTTTTTAAATACTTGGTTCAAAATAATGATATTATTTTTGATTTCTGGCAAAAAATAAAAAATAAAAACAAACAACAAAATAACATATCAAACTGGACTAAACTATTGCCTTTTATTTGTTTATTAAATAAATAAAAAAATCAGAATTTTTAATTTTTGTGAATTGCATCTAAGATTGTGAGGCAGGTTTTTGTTTTTAGTAACAAAATCATTTATTTTTAACTACTTCAGTTCAGAGTGGCACTGCCTGTATTTGTTTGATTTACAACAATTATGAAATAGATAAAGATTATTTTGTATTACTTATTTATTATGATTGGTTTTATACCCATTATCAGTTTATCTTTGATAATAATGATTCTGTAATTTTATTTTTTATTTTTGTATCTAAATGGCAGATGCAAATCAAAGAATAAGACAGCTTCTTTTTCAGTCACCCATTAAAGTAGAAATTTTTTTTACATTTTGTTTATCAAGATATAAGGAAAGTTTTATTTATTTTAAAGTTTATTTTTTTAATTTTAAATATAATTTCATTTATTTTAGTGTGATTATGTGTATTATTGTATAAATGTGAAAGTTTATTTATTTTTATTTTTTGTGATTTTATAACTCAATAATATTGCAACAATCATGAAGAATATTGCATAATTTTTCTTTCTTCTTTTATATAAAATTTTATGAGAGTGCAAATTTTTGCTTTGTTTTAAAAATATTTATAATTTGCAATATAAAAATGCATGGAAAATCTATATCATAACTATTTTTGAATGTCATAAAAACAAAAAGAGGGCAGTACCAATTAAATGATTACAGAGTTGGAAATTTTTTTAAATGAGAAATATAGTTTTTGGTAAAGCAAGATAAAATATTATGATGTTGTAAATATATTTTAAATGAATTAAATGGTGTTTATAACCACATATTTAATTTCTCATTTGAATATTGACAATTTAGATCATTTATAATAATGAATTTGTTAAACTTTTAGGATTTTAGCTTAAATATGTATTTAATTTAACATGTGTTAAGATAAAATTAAAAAATGGCATTGAGACAGCAAGAAAAATATTACTGAATTTGATGAACTTTTACGATGAAATTGATAAAATTTTAGGATGTCAGTTTAAATATATTTAACATGTAAAAAAGTAATTTGTAAAATGTCATGGGTGTAGCAAGAGAAATAATGAATGTGAAGAACTTTTATCATTTCCCTTTAAGTATATTCCCACATGATAAAGCATATTGTTGTGATTTTCATATTAAAATACATATGACAGAAATGAAGAAATATTAGTTTTTATTAATCCAGGTAAAAATTTTAATGAAAGGATTTATTTTAAATTATTTAAACTTTATTTGAATCACATATTTAATCCCTCATTTGCATATATTTATGACAACATTAAAAAATATCACACTATAAATATAAAATATCATATTTTAAAATTATTGTTTATTGTATTTAATAAAAGTTAGAAATTGTACATTATTGCAATTGATAATTATTTTATATAAATATTATGTAAATATATGTTTATTATCAAATTTTCTAATACATAAGAGATACATTTTTTTGATATTCAATATAGCAAAAAATGAAGAAGGAATATATAAATATATTTTAGTTATCAAACTTACTACTAATTTGAGGATACTTCTACAATTTGAAAGTGGAATATGTAAATATATTTTAATTATCAAAGTCAATGGGACAGCTAGAAAAATAGGGAGAATTAGCAAAAATTTTTTTATTTGGTATTCAATACATCAAAAATCAAAAATGGAATTTAGATTATAAAACATTAAAAAATTTCTAGTGCTCAGAATATATATATATATTAGAAATATATTTTAATAATAAACTTCATTTTATTCTACTCTTTTTATTATTTTTCTATTAATATGTGCAAATCTGTGAATTATATTTGCTTGTGTTACTCAAGTAAAACATGTAATGTTGTTGAAAATTAAAATATATTTATAGTATTTATATAAAATAGTAGCACATGAGTTATCAAGAATAATAAAAAATGATCTTCAACATTGTTTATAAAAAAGTGTTACAGTAGTTATTTTTATCTGCTATTGATATCTCATATATTATTATTTCACATACATATTATTAAATATATTTTAATAACAATCAACTACATTACATTCTTTTAATCTAATAAGGTGAGCAAAGCCATGGGTATTGTTAGTTATTAATAGATATAAAATATATTTGATTTTTATAATTATTAACTTTTTTTAAGAATTATATAAACTACTTGATGAAATAGAATAATAAAAAAAAATGTTCAGAAATGATTAGTCATGAATATTTTTTTATTTCTCAGTATGGTACCAATATCTTAAAAATTTTAAAACTTGTAATATTTAATAATTTTAAAAATATTTTAAATAATAATTATAATAGAAAATAATTTAATTTTGCTACAAACTCAATTTAAACTGAAAACTACATATATAATAATATTAAATATGCAATTTTAGCTCAAGTTAATTATATTTATTAAATATTACTTATTGTCAAAAGATTTTAAATTAAAATATTTTCAGTTGTCAAGCTGAGTTAAACATTTTATTGTACCCAAAACTTTTTGTAGCTTATATTCATCATTCAATTTCAAAATAAAAGTATAGTTGTTCTTTAAAAACATATACATAAAAAGATCTAAAGCGATTACGCTCATCATTTGAAATATGGGTAAAATCATTTTACAAAAGCTCTACATAATAAATTTACTTGCATTAACTCATTATTTTTCTTGGAAATTAAATTGGTTTAAAATATCAACTTTGGTTTTATTTCCTATCTTTATTTTATTTAAAAAACAAAATGGTTTTATTGAAATTATGTCAAATAAAAGACAAGATGAGTATAAGTGAGTTGCACTTATTGAGTTAATAGCTTTTTATAAATAAATATGGTTCCTATTACTAACTTCAGAAATATCTATAAAAAAGATAAATTAAGAATAAACATTTGAAGGTTAGTTTTATGACAATCATATAAATTAATTCATGAATTACAAATAAGTTCATACACATTATATGCTGGATTTTTAGTTAGTTTATTTTACATCTTGCTATGTTGTCTTTTAATTCTTTTGTGGATAACCTTTTTTCTAAAGGGCTTCAACTTTCCTGTCTTCTATTTTCTGTGATATATATGTTTAGAAGTATTTTTAGTATTGTTTGTAATATAAATGAATTTATTTTGCACCATAAAAATATGTTTGAGTTCACCACAAAGTTTTTTTAATACAGAATATATTACTATTTATTTATTTTACACAACTAATTCATCAAAATATGCTTTTACAATAATAGAATCAATATAATTAATTTAACAAGTGAAAAACATATAAATTGGACTTATTATAATCTTGCCATCATTTTTTTCAATATTATGAAGAATTCTTAAAAGAAATTTTTTATAGCCTTTAGGTTACATTAACAGGAGATCCATATCTCATTTCTATTCTAATAACAGTGTAAAAATAACATCTCTGTATGCAACAAATTTAATTGAAGGATTTATATCTCTATAATTAAATATATTTTTTAACTTGTATATTGGAGATTTGTTTTTCAACATTCATGCCCACATAACCTAAAATGTTACAAAGAATATTTAAAGAGATTTTCATTTTCAAGCTCATGTAGTTTATCACAGCTGAGGAGTAATGGACTTGAGAGTTAAAATTTTCTGAATTAGAACTCAATCTATCACTTCTGATATTGAAGATCACAGGATCATTTAATTGTCTATATTATTATTCTCAAAGTAATTAATTATTCACACTAAAAATATTGGATGATTTTGTTACTTCATTGGCAGATAAAGATTATCTAAGTTTTTAAGATTTGATTACTAAAGTAAAAAAATTTAAACATATTACATTCGGTACATTGAAAACAGTATGTAGATAATCCATTGAATGGGAAACATAGTATTATCAGTATACATAAATATCATCAAAAAATCTCATTATTATACTTTTAATGTATTCATAAGAAAAATTCAACTAATAAATCAGTTGCATTTTGATGACTTCTTAATGAGATCACTTATAAACTGTTCCAAAGACTTAAGTCACTAAACTGTAAACAAATTTAGGAATTCCTGTTTGTCAGCATCTTTTATTTTAGACTATTTAGATTTTTCACTATTAATAGCTATGTTTCCTCTTATATTATTTTATAGATAGTGCATAATATGATTACACTTCCACATCCAAACCAACTAATTTCAAAATATGTTGAAAACTTTTTTTACTAACTAGATCAAATTTATTAATCATGTTATTAAAAATAATATATAAACATACTTTGGTTTATAAGAATTTTTTTTTGTAGTTTTTGTGGCAGCAAACATAATGCTTACAATACTTTCGATTATTTTAAAAAACTATAGTGAGTTTTTTTATAGTCAAATATCTATGATTGAAAATTACCTACTTAATGAATTTTTAAAAATATTTTGCTGTAGTGAATAATAAAAATATTGCATAATAATGACATTAATCTTCTACGTCATTTTAAAAATAAATTGTAAATGTTTTTAAAATCAAATATGATTTTTAAAACATCATATGTGTCCATATATATCTAAATGTTTAAAAAATTGAAGCTAATGATTTAATACAATATTGTAAAACTTTTTCAGGAATCACATTGATACTTATAATTTTTTGTTTTTAAAATTATAAAGTATGATTTAACATCACCAATATGTATTTAATATAGTTATATAACTTGTTTTATAACTACTCAATCATTGATCAAAATATTACTATTTAAAAATATCACTGTTATCACATAAAATTAGACTCCATTACTTTGATAAGGTCATAACATTATTTTTGAGATTTATAAATTGCTTTCAGTGCTTCAAAAAATATCAGACAGCAAATGAATATATTTGCTTTGCAGATTTAATCCAACAATCATTCCTAAATCTTCTCAGTTTCTGAATTTCTATTTTGAAATATTTATATTGATTATATAGTTATTTTATCATGAAAAATGTCATGTATTTTTTATTTATCAAATCTTTCAGGACAATAAACTTGGGATTTTTTTATTGAGCCTAAAAGCAGATTTATTTGTATCTCCAATACATTTTTTCAGAGAATTCCATTTTACATTAAAACAAACAGTTTGAAAATTAAAAGAAGCAATTTTATTATATTAAATAATTATTGAAACTTAGTATTAATGACAGTTTTTTTAAAAAAAAAAAAATGAAATGTGATCTTTTTGCATGTATGTTTAAAATATAATCTGTGTTTTAATCCTAATTTAATTTTGACATTGTATATAGTAATCCATGATCTATTCAATAATATCATGCAGGATTGTATAACTTAATCAGATTTTATTCTTTGCTTATCTGTATATAATTCAATAAATAGTGATAATATTACTATGTCTGAAAGATTATACATTTATTATAATAGAATTTATAATTTAAATAAGTTTATAAATTTAAATATACTTTTTGCATGGTAATACAATGCATGGATCTTTTTTGTTTATCACAAGGATGTTATTTTCAACAAACCATAGCTCTTTATATTTTCTTTTAAGATTATTGTGCTCAGTACAAATTATTTTAATATTAAATGGATTGAAATTGTGTCCCAAGACAATTTCATGTTCCAAAAATCCAGGCATTAATGTTGTTGTTATTTATGTGCCTGGTATTTAAAGAAGAGACAACATTAAAAATTATATAAAATATCTAATCAATTCAGGGTATGATCATAATATATTAAATAAATTTTTTAAAAATTATATTCCTTGTTAAATATTAGACACATAAATAACAACATTAATGCATGGATCAGCATTCCTTTTATACTGGATACATCTACAAAGATGAAGACAATCTGCTCAAACAGATTCAATATTAATTTTAGAAACCCCTTTCCTTCTAATTTCAACCAAATTCTGAACAACACCAAAAACCAATTACTTCCAGACCAATCTCTCTAAATAATTTATAAAATTAAATTCAGTGAATCAACCTGCAAAGAAATTTACTATGGTGAGTCCCATGCTAACAGTGCTACAAGATTAGCACAGCACAAATATATATATACAAATGCAATAAAACTATATCCAATACTAAGTCTATATTATTGGAACATGAGATTGACACAGGTCACAATTTCAATCCATTTAATATTAAAGTCATTTGCACTGAGTGCAATGATTAAAAAAGGAATTATAAAGAGGCATGATTTATTGCAAATAACATTCACATGATAAACAAGAACGACTTGTGCATTGCATTATCATACAAAGGGTATATTTAAATTTATAAACTTATTTAGATTATAAATTCTATTATCTATACACCCATATTAATTCCATGAATATCACTGACCTGTTCAAAAGCTGTGCTAAGCTGTAAATCTTAAGGAATAATACAATTATAATCTTTCCAGCATAGTATACCACCACTACTTATTAAGATGAATCATGTAATAATATTTTTTCTAGCTCCTAATTATAATATAACTTTTAAAATGCTTTTAACTTGAATATAAAAATCCATATTTCTTAATGATTTTACTATTTTGATAGTCAATGCATAAATATTCAGTAATGACAGACCATTCTAGTTTACAAAATATTATCATACTATTAAAGACTTCAAGTCATAAATTATTGTTTTCCAAGATGTACACTAAAGTCTCAAATAGAATGTTTCTTTTTATTAATGCAATAATATCCATTAATGAATAAAAACTTTCTTTCATTGAAATTTTTGAATCTAATAATGGGTTTAAGAACTGATAAACATCACTTGTATCATGCAGTCAAATAAAGCATTGATTTTTTTCCAATTCAAAAGCTGCCATTGCACAAACTTATAAATATTTACTAGTTTAATTAAACTTCATTTTTTATGATGAATGCTATAAAAATAGTTACATTAATTTTAACATTTGACTACACCTTAGCTACAACTGTTTCCTAGAGTTGACAATTTGTACATTTTATGCACCTATAAGTTTAAGCCAATAAACATTACATGACCACCTCCTCTTATGCTTGTGTATAACTGTTGTTAAAACAGGCAAAACTCACTATATATATTGCCACCCACAGCAAGCTAAAGTAATCAATGGATGCCAGAAGGCTTGTGAATAAAATTCCCATCTAGTGCCTATTCATCCAATATCCCCAGACTAATTTCTAAGATCTAGATGCAGTGCTCTAAGATTCAAGGCTCCTCACTGATGAAGCCCATAAGCCAAAAACTAATGTGGGGATATTAGATGAGTAGGCATTAGATGGGGATTTTATGCACAAGCGTTCTGGCATCCATTGATTACTCTAGCTTGTTGTGTGTGGCAATATATATAGTGAGTTTCACCGGTTTTAACACCTATAATTAAAAAAAAAATTTTTTTTGCTTTTATTTTACTCACTACCTTCTAAATTATTACCAGCACACATATCTGATAAAATATGTACTATCATTGAATGCACAATATACTGTATTTAGTCTATATTTCTGAGGCAGGGCTTTTTAAGGCTATTTTCTAAGTTCTTTCCTAAATAAGATTGCTAAGTATATAGTCATTTGCCAAATGAAAATCTTATATGAAATTTAGTTGCAATTGACTAACCCATTGACTTCCCAATTTTAAAAATTTTGTATACTTTATATATAATATCCAATCTATTACATGGACAATAATAAAAGAAACTCATAATGATTAAATTTATATCAGCCTAACTGACTGAAGACATAAAATAAGAACAAAAAAGTAAGAATGACCGAAAGTGCACAGACAAAAACTAAAACTAGTGTATTTAGGAAAAATACATAGAATTTAATGAACCAACATCAACTTATAAAGCTAAGATAAACATATCATCATACACGACAATAAGAAATATTATTATCAAACATAGCATATTGCAGATCACTTCTATATCTTAAGATCATTCCATTATATGGAACCCGAATATCTGTAAACATGATAAAGACTTTTAAGCAAAAATTCCAATTTTAACGCATATGGTAATACTTAATCTTATTATTTATTGGTATTGAATAGTTTAATTGAAGACACATTTTCTTATAAAAGTTTTCCAATTATTTCTGTGATTTTAATTTTAATTATGATACGTAATTATAAATTCAAACATCGCCTACAAAATGAATAAAAGTTAATTATAGTTTTTTTTTTTTCCGGATGCCTATTTGAGAAATAATTTTTAACACCAAAGCATTAAAAGTAAAAGTCTCTGAATTTGAATTTTTATTTAGAATTTGAGATGTATAATCATATTATTAAAATAATACATGATAAAAATATTTGGTTATTAATGACTTTTCTTTCAATCCAAATGAGCTGTAACAGCTTGTATATATATATATAATGTTGACATTTTTTGTGTAAGCCAAGCTATAGCACAGTCGTTCAAAAGGTTATTTTTATCACAAGTTGCTTTCATTTGCATTCTAAAGGTGTTTTAGAAAACATGGCAGTTAGCAAACAAAGAGATGCTTCACCGGCTGCAACTTTAATGTTTCAGTGACCAAATAAATAAACAGCATCTGTAAACAGAGTCTCCTGAGAAGAAGAATTTGATTTCTATGCAAACCGATGCTCTTTCTTCTTCCTTTTTAAATCTTTTAGTTTTAAAATCTTTAGTTAATCTTTTCATAATTTCTGCGAGGAAAGCAAATACTATTGTAAAACAAACATACGAACACCCATATATATATATTAAAAAAAACTTTATTAAAATTAAAACACTAAACATCACATGATCACCATCTCTTACACTAGCACATAATTGTTATTAAACAAGGCAAAACTCCCCATACAGTAGTGGTTTAACACCAATCCTGCCTAGCAGAATAGTGGTGGCTATGGCTGTTAAAACGTCATAGACACCAACGTGTATGGGTTCTGAACTGAGTTCAGACCCATATGATTATATAAGCTATTGAGCTTAGATTGAATATATTATTGTGTTTTGAATTTCATTCTCATAGTTTTATAGTTAAATAGAGATAAAAGGTGGCTGCTGGAGGGTTGCATTAGATCCTAAGATCTCGGTGCAGTGCTTTCATATCCAAGGCTCCTCATTGATGAAGGCCACAAGCCAGAAACTAGTCTGGCGATATTAGATGAGTAGACACTAGATAGGGATTTTATGAACAAGCTTTCTGACATCCATTTATTACTCTGGTTGACACAGGGTGGTACTATTGTATGGAGAGTTTTGCCTAGTTTATTAAAATTCTATGGCATGCATAAATTTATATGCATATACAACCTACAAAGATATACTTAAATAGAGAGATTTGAACTTAGGATTTTTCAGTCTATATCTGCCTTCCACTTCCTTTCAAGCAACTGATATACATGACCACACCCCCAATTTATATTTTGTGCAGAACCAGCAACTCATCAGTTGGATCAGATCATAATCTCCAACAAATGTATACAATCATTGAATGGTTTATATTAAGATAAAAATTTCTTAAATTTTACTGGACAGGCTTCAATATTTTTACTCTTCCAATTATTCAACCATCCATGATGAAACATTTTGAAGTATTCAAAGCTCTTAATGAGTATGATATTGTAGTAATACCCATGTAGACATTATATCAATCTAACCTGTCATATTACTGAAACATTATATATCCATATATTTAATAGAAAAGAGATGGATGAACTTATACTATGATGCAGTCTATTTCCAAGGGAATGTTTAATTTACTTATACTAATGTTTCTTATATAAGTAGAGAGATTTGAACTTAGTATTTTTTAGTCTATATTTATTTCCCACTCCAACTCAAGCAACTGATGCACAATGCTCACAACCATGCAAAAAAGATAAATAATTCCCCTATATCCATATTTCATGCAGAAACATCACTCATAAGTTAGGCCACAACTTACTGGGGAGCATTTATCTTTTTCACATGCATGTGGTCATTTGTATTGATTGCTGAAGATGAAGTGGAGGATAAATATAGCTCCACTTCATCTTCAGCAATCAATACAAATGACAACATGCATGTGAAAAAGATAAATGCTCCCCAGTAAGTTGTGGCCTAACTTATGAGTGATGTTTCTGCATGAAATATGGATATAGGGGAATTATTTATCTTTTTTGCATGGATGTGAGCATTGTGCATCAGTTGCTTGAGTTGTAGTGGATAATAAATATAGACTAAAAAATCCTAAGTTCAAATCTCTCTACTTATATATAAGAAGAAACATTAGTATAAGTAAATTAAACATTCCCTTGGAAATAGATTACATCATAGTATAAGTTTAGTCCACCCTCTCCTATTAATAAATATGGATACAAAATGGTCTAGTAATATGAGGGGTTAGAAGGATGTGATGACTACATAAATATGACTACAATATAAAATCCAATATAGCTTTGAGTATTCCATCTGATTTTTCAATGAAATGGATGGTTGAATAGTTGGAAGAGTGAGAAATCAAGCACTGATTGTGTATATATGTGGAGATTACAATCTGGCCCAAATAATGAGTGCTGGTTCTGCATGAAATACACCTATTAGTTATTATTTAGCTTTTTTGCATGTATGCGGTCATGTGTATTGATTGCTTGAGATAGAGTGAAAAATCCTAATATCAAAATCCTCTACTATACATAAGAAACATTTAATATAAGCAAAACATATATGTATAAATATATGTACATAAGTGTTCTAAACTTTAAAAGAAAGTGTTATTAATTTAGAGAGATATGCATATATATATATATCAACCACAGAAAAATAAATGGTCACATTATTACAGTCTTTGTTAAGTGCAGCAATAGTGATGAATTCAAGAGTGAAAGATTCCTAGATTGAAGCCTAACTCTGTCACTTCTGGTAATCAGAATATTGCAACTATTATTTTCATTTCTAATAATGTGGTGTAGTTCTAAAAGTCTACCAACCACTTCAAATTGGCTTTGACATGAAAACTAATGTTTTTTAAAAAAATAGCGGTAGTTTCTAGATTATTAACTATACCACATACCCATTTAGGTAGTTTTGTTTAATGATTAATGTCTTTCATTATTCACAGGTAAGCTGGCTGGGTGACAAGTAAAACACCATTAAACAAAGATTTTGGTTCCAGAGATTTTTTGCATTTGTGAATTTTTCAGATTTCAAAATATTTTTTTTCATTCCCTCATTATAAATTTTAAGATATATGTGAAAACATTCAAATTACTACAATTAGGCTTATTAAAAATCTAGATATTTACTAGTTGCTTTTTAAAAAAAAAGTATGCATGTAAATGTATATGCAAACAAATTTATTTATTATAAATGATCATAAGATCATTTTTGCAGCATTATTTGACTGGGAAAAGTTTTTAAATAAAAGGTATTTAAAGTGATGCTATTCTGCCTATATCAGAATAGTATTTGTGTATCGATATGTTTGACACAAGGATATTAATTAAAAAACATAATACATTTCACGTGAAAATAAAAATCTAATGATTAGAGATATAAACTAAATAACACTAAACACCAAACAGTATTATTAATAATAGTTATTTTATTTTTCATATATTCAATAAAGGATTACATTAGTAGATAAATGATTAAATAATATTAATATGCCTTCTTTCTGTACATACATATATACGTAAACAGAAGAAAATTTGTATATAGTTAAATTCAATATTAAAACAGAGTTTTCATGTGTGTAGGTAGATTATTTTTTATAATTCAAAATAATCTGAGAATATTTAATAATGAAAATATCACAAGAATAATATAAAAAACTTTTTTTTTTCGATAAAACTTTTCATTCTGAAAAAGTGTGGGTAGATTTTTATAATTTAATGCAGTGGCAGGAAATTATTAAATGTATATATATATTACTAAATTTAATTATCAAGTAAATGTAAAACAAAACAAAAATACTAACATTTAAAAAATGAATTACAAAAATGAATGATTGCATCTATTTAATTTCAATCATCATCTTCTTCAGTTTTTGTTATATATCTTTTTTTCTCCCTAATTCTTTTTTCAAATCAAATCATATCAATATTATCAGAAATTTAGATTTTCATAGCTCATTTCAAAATGTTTTAAATATGGATTTTCGCTTATGAATATAAAACAATTAGTATTTTTATTTTTCAATAATAAATTTGTTTTATCTACTCAGTATTTCATATATAAATATAAAAAGTTTCTGAATTTTATTTTTTCTATACATATACAAGCATTTATAAAACATTTTACACATTATTAAGAGTGATAATGATATTATTTCCATATAATACCATGCTTGACTTTGGCTTGCATAATTTTATACTACTGTAGTGTATCTATATATACCAAAAAAACACACACAAATTAAGAAAAATCTGCAATCAGTATAACATCAGAACAACTTTCCACAGCTATACTATACTATGAGGAATTTTAACATCTACAAAGCCTAAACTTGAAATGCTCAAAAGAAAAAACTGCATCTATGAAATACCATGTGAATGTGGAAGAATATACATTGGTGATTCCAACTTTCCCACTGCAAAGCACTTGCAAAAACACAAACTGATGATTAGAAGAGAGAAAACAGTTGTGTCTAAGTTAGCAGACCATGTATGTACCAGTGAACATATGTTCAATTGGGAAAATACAAAAATATTGGATAGAGATGGTACAAAAAAGAAAATTTAAAAAAGCTGCTCACATGACAATGACCAACAATCCCATAAGTCAACTTAGTGTGACTATACATAATGTAAAAAAAAAAAAAAACATTAATCATCTTTGTTTTTACGAAAAAGTGAAAAATCAGGAGGAAACTCATAGATAAGTATATAAAATTTGTTCTGACTTTTGCTTTTGGAAGGATGGCTCAATTAGTTAGAGCATTACCTTAAAATTCAATACTCAAGAATCTAAGGTTGCAAGTTCAATTCCCATGTTAGTACTGTCACTAGTTGAGTCAGCAACACCCGAAGAAGAGGGGAAAATAATACCTCTCAAAACATTGTGCATGAACTAACCTGGGTGCTATTCCTTGCAGTTGAATGTATTTGGAATATTTAAATAAAGTTAAATTTTTTAAAGACATTAAATACTTATATTAGATGATGGAAATAGTCCAATATATAAAGACAGATAAAATACCATAATCACAAACCTTCAATAAAACATTTTTATTCTGTAATCCATTAAAAGTTTGATGTTGCAGTTTTTAAAATACTTTACTTAATTTAAAGAGATAAAGTATTGTTTATTTGTCAGTTTAATATAAGTTATATGTTTAGGCTAAATTGAGAGTAAAACATTATTTACTTGGTTTAAGAAATATTTAATGAATATTATTTCATGCAATACACTGAAAATAAGCTATAAATGTATGTAGAATCATGTTGGGAATAAATAACATGAAATAATTGATATTTTAATCCTTTTCATATTTTATTTGTGATAATTGTCAGTGCATTTTTACTACTTCATTTGTATATGAGTGTTTGGATTTTCTGGATTAATAGGTATATTGATATTATTATTATTATTATAAAGTTATTATTATTATTATTATTATTATTATTATTATTATTATTATTATTAATAGGTATATTGATATTATTATTATTATTATAAAGTTCAGGTGCATCATCATTAATATAAAGATAAAAATTTGGCTATATAAAATCAAAATCTCTATAGTTTTATTAGAGAAAGCCAGTTATAAAAACTGGGGTTAAACTATTAATCTTACAAAAGATTGCTAGAATGATATGTTTCCACAGAGGATAATAAGAAAATTTCAATGATTATATTACTTTTTTTTTTTTGATATAGGTGTTAAGCTTAAAGTTTTTTAATATCTGTTATAACTATAAGTTACACATTTTGTATTTGAAGTATTTAAAGATGAATTGTGAATTCCAAATATAGTAGCAATTCTCTCTATAAAATAGTGCCACCCAGTGCAAGCCATACTAATTAAGGAATGATAGAAGTTTTGTGCATAAAAGTCACTATAACTACTCATTCAATATGCCAAGAATAGTTTTTAACTTGTGATTTTTATTAGTGAGAAACCTTGGATTTGAGAGCACTGTACCTAAATCTTTGAATCTAATGTAACCTTCCAGAAAACATCTTTTACTTTTTTAATTAACTATAAAATGTTGTACCCTAAATTAAACACAATAATATTTTTGACCCAAGCTATACATTTTAGTGTCTTTGGTTTTTAAATACCATAAACAGCAATATTCTGTGGCCAGTATTGGTATTAAAACACTATAAACATCACACAATAATCATATTATGATTACATAATTTGTTAAAACAATAGCAACTCCTTCCATAATTTAGTCCAACCAGTGCAAATGATAATAATCAATGGATGATATAAGGTTTGTACATTAGATCTAAAAATCTAGATGCAATACTCTCATATCCAAGGTTCCTCAGTGATGATATCCATAAGCTAAAAATTTGTCAGGGAATTTTAGATGAGAGGGCACTAGATATGGAATATGTTGCACATGCATTCAGGTATTCATTGATTACAATGGATGCAGTGGGTGGCATTATTGTATAGAGAGAGTTGCTATTGTTTTAAGAGACTTTACAAGCATAAAATGGTTCTCAAGTGTTTTAGTAGTTTAATACTAATCCTGGGCAAAGAATGTTGGCTACTATGGTTATTAAAAACAAAGATATAAACATGTACAGATACAAAATTGGGTTCAAATCTGTATGCCTATAGAAATGAATTAGCTTAAGTTAAAAAGTTTATTGTGTTTTTATTTTGGTTTCTTGATCTTTATAGTTAATTAAAAAGCTAAAAAGTGGCTATTGGAGAATTGCATTAGATGCAAAGTTCTAAATGCAGTGCTCTCTGATCCAAGTTTCCTCACTGATGAAAGCCAAAAGCTAGTCTAGGGATATTTAATGAGTATATATTATACTGGAATTTTGATGCACAAATCTTCTAGCATTCATTGCTAACTATGGATTACACTGAATGACACTACTATATGGAGAAAATGGTGATCATATGATATTTTAATGATTGAATGCCAAAGATACAACTGAGACAGTATTTTGTCCACTAATGCTAATTTTTAAATAGTTGATTTACATTGCAGGTTTTTGAACAGTTAATATTTTGAAATTTGTTATATATTTACATAATATACACTATATTGGATATGATTTAAAATTTTTATATTAGTTATATAGATCATTATGGTATTCAAAATATAAATGGCATGGAGTTTTTAAGGATTCTTCTATTCTTTGAATTAATGATGTATATTAAAAAATATAATGTCATTAATGTGTGTGTATGTGGGAAGGGGATTAAAAACTTTTTTTTATATAAGATCGCGAGATATTTTTATGCAGATTTATATGCATTATTTTCCTGTCTAATAAATAATAGGATATAGCTTGAGCAAGTTGATGCACAGAACCTGCCATAAATAATAATTTATTGCTTGAGAATCCATATGAAAATTAAGTAGTGGAAGTGATCGTATTTTTCTATCATTGAACTTGAGATCTAGAATACAATACCGTATCACTACTAAACCATTAAGGCACAACTTACCTTCATAAAATAAAATTAACAATAATAAATATTTCTAGTAGAATTTACATTAATTGTTTAATATAATTAAATCCAATTTATGCAATCACAAGTTGATTTGGAATTTAAATCACAATACAGTTTATCATTTTCAACTTCTGAATTAGCAATGGTTCTTAAAGTATCAGTACTGCCTTTTTTTTGTTTATTATATGGTGATTAATAAAATTTCTATTAGTGATATAATTACATTTTGCATTGTATTCAAGTCTGCATATTCAAATGTAAAACTAAAGCCATAAATCAGCGTTAAATACCTTTCCATTAAAGAGTTCTTAAGATTTTTTTCGCAAAGGAATAATGAAAAGTCAATACTTAGAATAGAAAAGTAGTGATTTTTTTTCATTGTGTAGTGAGTTTTGGGATTTATTTTTTTCCTCATTATAATGTCAAGTTATTCATTTATAATAAATATATGATTTGGCTGTATTGTCTATGTCCTGTCTATTTAAAAAATGTATAAACTTGCTTTAAAGTTCTCAATTATCTAAAAAAATAGTATTACATTTAAATTCAAACCTTAGAAAATTGGCATGACAAAGATATAAAATTTTATGCTATATTTCTTTCTTCTAATATAATGAAATCATACACTTTCAAATACTGTTTTCTGTTGACTGAGAAGTTTTTAATATAAAATATCACAATATTTGACTGCAATTTTTATACTTCTTTTTTAGTATTATCTATTGTAATATATTTATATTTATCCATATCTGGGTTTTTATATAGTCATACATATAATTATAGATCTTGCATAGTGTGTTCATTCATTTTAAGGTCTTACGATATAGTAGTGGGTTCATCTGTATTCCCATAACATGGAGTAAATAAATATTGGATTTTTTTCAGATTACTAGCAGTCATAAAATTTTTTCAAGATAGTCATTTTATAATTAATTGAGAAAGCCCTAGCTATTCAGTTATTAATCAATAAAAGAATATTAATTGTTAGTTTTTAAAAGTTTTAGATTAGTCTGGATTAGGCAAATTAGTATTAATACATTGATTATCCAAACAAATAAATGTTTATAATATCATGTGACCTTTATCACAGATGGATTCTTTTATATATAACAACTGATCTATTGCTTGGAAGTGACACAATTTTTACTTAATTATATATTAGTCTGATTTGATATGTTTTTCCCTGACTTTAAAATTAGATTTCTAGTTCCTTTTGATTTTATATATATATATATATACACACACACACACATATTTCCATTCTTGCTATTAAAAGGTGTGAAGGTTGCCTTGACAGCAGTTAGAAATATTGGTTGTTATATTTACTGTGAATGTTTAGGTGGTTACTGGTTGGAAACTAATTATATATATATATATATATTGTACCCTTACTTCTCGATATATAATATAGTCTGAAATACAACTAGCTCAATTGAATTGTTATGCTTAATAAAAATTTGCATATTTATCTTTAATATACTTTTATACTATCATATTCTAATTAAATTTATTATCAATTATCAAAATCAATATACTTCTTTATTATGTATTAATTAAATAAGTATTTATCAAAATCATGAGACTGTGAAGTAAAGTTACAAAGCAATAAGTAGATTTACATTGAGTCAATATCTCCCAAGACACTGTCTCAATGGCATAAGAATACTATTACCTCCTTATTAACTTAATACTACATCTACAGCATTCTTATGGCTTTTTAAAATAAAATAAACTATCTTTAATAATAATAAAATAAATAAATCTTAACTTTTAATTTTAAAATATAATTAAATAATCTCAGGTTCTTCTAATTATCTTAAAGTAATGATAACTCATGTAAATAAGTATGATAAGGGATTTTATATCAAACCTAAATACACCTAACTTATTCTAATAATAATAATACTCAATACTAATCTTAGGGTATAACTTAATCTTATCTACTTCTATTATATTATTAAGTATTAAATAAATAAATAATCATATGTATATCTTTTATTTTCATATAGTATCTTAATTTTAGAATAGATCAAAATCTTATAATTTAATAGTCTGTGGCAATAAATAATATTGTACTCTTATATTATGCATTATAATTACTCTATGACCATTGCAATATGATATGTTAATGTTAATCAATTCTCATAAATGATAATCAGGAAAATATTGTATTTATTTCTAAAATAATATTAATAAATTCACATTGTGCAAATATTATGTTTATTCAAATTATCTGCTGTCAAATGCTGTGGTGCAAAATAATGAACTCGACACACTTTTAAAACAAATTAAACAAATTTATTTACATTAACTTTAATTAAGAATCTATTTACAATATTTACAGTTCAAATTAGGAAAACAAAAAAAAATAAAAATAAGAAAATAATAATACAAGATGTTTACACTGTTATTAGCTCATACTCCTATTAAATAATCTATACATTCTTTAAAATGCTGTACTAATAACATTGAAGTATATTTTCAAACTTAGACTTTAAATAAATATCAGTGAACTTCAATTATTACACAGAAAAATTTATGTAAACAATATTTATGTAGCATATGTAAACAATTAAACTTTACTAATTAAATTGCTACATCATTTAAGTATTATTATTATTCATTCCATAATGTAATAGTATGTGTTCACTTTACTATTAGTACTACTTTAATATTATAATATAGAAATTAATGTATCTGTGTAATGTAATAACAAATAATTGATTATAACTTTATATTTCACTTAATGCAATTCATGCTACAGGTTTTATTAAATATGCATTACATATATGTGTTGTTGAAATAATAATATTATTTAAATCATTCATTAATTTCAAATTCATAAAGTATTATATTAGATAAATTCTATGATTCTTTTCTATGTGAAATTATTACTTTACTTTATGTGTTATACTACTCCTTCTTAATAAATTTCTATCTACAAAAACATCCTCTAAACTTATTTAAAATTTCTGGAAACAACTTTCAACTTTAAATAAATACTAATTATCCAAACTATTTATACTTCATCATCTATATTCGGTAAATCTTCAATCCAATATAAACTTCTACATAAAACTTAACTTAATTTATCCAATAAAACAAAAATAAAATATAGACTTTTAAATTCTTCCTAACTTGCAATAAAATAATTACCTATGAATAATAAATATAATTCTAATACTATAAATAAAAATATCAAAGTTTATTTCGAAAGAATCATATAATTATTTCTAAGCTCTTATGTAATGTTGCATCATATTTATTCATAAATTCAAATTATGCATATTTAAATAAAACTTCACTAATATAATTTTGTATTTTAAATTAATCATACTCCATTCAAAATAACATAATATTTGGTTGATCTAAAGAAAACATATTAAATCATCAAAATTATTATTATTATACAATTTTTACCATAAATAATGATTTAATGTACAGTCCATCTTCCAATATTCTTGAATTACAGCTTCATAAAATAATTCACATTTACCTCCGATCATTCTTTAAAATATTCTGTGTTATATTAATTATAAAATAAACTTATCAATTAATCATTATATTATTTTTAGTTATTATTTTAAGAAATTCCTATCTCATTTTAAATAGATTAATAATATTTAAATTTTATATTAGATAAATAAAACAGAATTTATATTACGTAATTCCAGCGATGTCTTCTTTTCCATAATAGTTCTTTACCTAGGTACACATTCACTAAAACCCATTTCCGTTTTGGTCATCACGTTTTTTAAAATTTATGAAAAGAAAAAGTTCTTTTAAAATAAAATAAAAGTTAATTTTCCATAAAAATATAATAAATTAAAATAGTTTATCTGATCCGGATGCAGTTCTTTAAAGAATATTATTTAAAAGTTATTATTTTTAAAATTAGGATATAGTTTATAAAATCTCATTAAATTATTTATTAACTTGGCGTCCATGTATACTTTACTTGCGCATTCCTTAATAAAATATATAGGTAAGAATAAGCTTCTTTATTTATAAACGACCAGCGTTTAAATTATTTCAATATAATAATTTTTATTATATTAAGACTTTAGCTAATTATATTTTCAATTTATTTGCCTTTAAAATTGTCAAATTCAGTCTTTTAAAATAAAGACTTAACAAGGCAAGTTTTATAACACTACTTTTATTTCTAATATCTTTACTTAAGATATATATTTAAATTTGTAGCTTCAAAAATACTTTCTTCATAAAGAAGTATTTTATTCTTTAAAATATCTATTTTCTAATAGTCAATAGCAATTAGCTTTTAAAATTATATACTGTCCAAAATACTACTTTTCTCCATCTCGTAATTATCCGAACTAATCCAGCGTTTGTCATATTCCTAGGGTAAAGTTTCCGATATATTTTCACTATATATGATGTTCCCATGACTATTTGCTTGTAAATTGAGCTTAGTAGAGACGACCGATAGGGAAAAAATTAAATTAACACTGCATGTTTATCATTTAAAATTTCTATAACTTATTTACAAGACACTCTTATAATTTTGAAAAATGATTTTAAAAGCGTCTATAAAATTTACATAGCTATTTTTTAATAACACAATTAACTTGAAAATTCAATCACGAAGTTCTCTCCTAACAATTGAATTGAGCTTTTATACCAGAAGAAACTTCCCATTTGATTGGTACATTTAAACAATCAACTTGCTGGCTTATTTACATATTTACCAACAACACAAAATTAAAAATAAATAATGACTTATTTAACATTTAATATTTATTACATTATTAAATTTTAAAATAATCTTTATCATTTATTTAAATCTATTAAACATTTTTTTAAAAAAAATATTCTCTTACTTGATTTTAATTTTAACTTTTATAACATTATTTTAAATAAACTAAGTCTTTTTATACGTCATATTTTTAAAACAATATTTTAAAATCAGATTTAATATTTCACATTGAATATCTTTATTTTTTATCTTGAATAACTCAGTATTATTTATAAATTTTATACATGATTTTAAAATAGTTTTGCAACTTTACTAAATAACTTCCAAGCATGTGTGTGTATATCTAACTAACATCTGTTTTTTACAACACAAGAAACGCTTGTCATAGTCTAAAAATAAACTAACAATTGCATTTTCTTAAAATAAATATTTTTAAAATAAAAAGATATTATAATAGATTTTAAAATAATTATTCGATATTATTAAAATCAAATATTAATCTTCTATTTAAGTACTTATAATAATTAAAATATTTATATTCTCTTATAATATTATTTCATCAACAATAAAATATGTATTTAATTTTAATTGTCTTTTAAACACTTTTAGCTTTAAATGTTTATTTATTAAATTTATTAATGCAGTATTGATTATGGCCATTTTTCCAACCATATATTATAATCATCATCATTTAAAATGTCTCTCTTAATATCAGCACAATTTTACATATCAAATACTCATAGATTGCTTTAATTAAACCTTTTGAAATATTACCATAAGCAAAATTAACATCACATTTTCAAATATATCTTAAATTTAAAATTTTTAATAGATTAGCACAAAATTAGATGGTGACCCATACAAAAGGGCACAATATATATATATATATATATATATATATATATATATATATATAGAGAGAGAGAGAGAGATAGATAGAGAGTAATTTACATCACCTCAAGATATTATTTAGTTTTTGGATTTTTATACTTTCTTTGTATTGTTTGACTATTTTATTGCTTACTATTTTACATACTTTAGCTATTCTTTGTACATTATTTATTTTATTTTATGTAGGGCATAGAATTATCAGTAATATATTGTATTGCAATTAAATACTACTCATATTTTGGTATGTGATTATCACAAAGTAATTATACATCATCTGTATATTATTTTAAGAATGTGTATATTCTTGCATTAAAATCTGAAAAACGAAAAATACCGTGAAAGAAAAATAAAGTCACTTTTACAAGTTATTGTCTATAATAACAGTCTAAGATGCTTTTTCAGCGATCATTACGATTTCATAAAGCTTATTTCATAGATAACACAAAAGTTAACTGTATTTATAATGTTAATATTAACTGCTTTAGATTTTTGATGATTATTATAAATAATAAAAAGTTTGTCTTTTCTTTAAATGTTAAATATGTGACAAATAGTTCATGATAAATGGCAATGCAAAAATTAATATAATGCACTTTAGTTTCAGTCATAATTTTTATATTTTGTTATGGTTGATTTTATGCTAATTATTATTGATTCTTTTGCACAAGTTTTGTATTCAATTTATGTGTTAAATTTTTTTTTAGCAATATAACTTATATTATTAAAGGGCTTTATACTAAAAGAGTGTAAGTAATAATAAAAAATTATCACTGACAATTATGGGTCACTTATTTCAAATTGACTTCACATCCTAGGGAAATTAAAATATATCAATTAAACTGATGATAGAGTAAATAATATTTGTGTAGTGTAATTTTCACTATACTACTCTCTCTCACAAGGTAGGGACTGGTTTCTATCTACTTATAACACCTTGTGGAAGAATATAATCATAAACGTATGACTAAAACATGTGAAAAAAATCTATGATCTCCAAGATTCACATTTCATGCTGAATCAGCATTCATTAATTAACCATAACATCTTATGGAGAGTTATAATTATAAACATGTGACCAAAGACATGTGAAAAAGAATTATGATCCCTAAGATCCACATTTCAGGCCCAAACCCACAATCTGTTACACATACCTTTACCAGTGTTTAGTATATATATATATATATATATATATATATACTAACACTCTAGATATATAACTATATATATATATATATATATATATAACAAATTATTACAGTTTAATTGATGTGTCAAATGTACTGCCCTCACAACTTTGACACAAATCACTTAATAAAAGTATATTAATAATTTTTATTAGCCATTCATTAGAATAGAGATTATTCAATAATGAACAATATTTCTGTAATGTAATTTTCACTACACTTCAATCCTTGGCTTATGTGAGAGTAATATAGAGATAATTACACTTCAGAAATATTATTCATTGTTGAACAATATCTAGTTTAGTAAATGACTAATAAAATTATTAATATACATTTTTAACATATTTTTGTCAAAGTTATGAAGGCATTAAGTTTGATACCAGTAAGTGGCTATCTATATATAATGATCAATGATAAAAATATGTGTAGGTCTGGGCCAACTGGTGGGTGGTGGTTCAACATAAAATGTCCATCTTGGGATACATTTTTTTCACATGTCTTCCATGAGATATTAAAAGCTAATAAAAACCAGTTTCTACATTGCATGAGAGTGGTGTAATGATAATTACACTACAAAAGTATTATTCATTATTGGATAATCTTTATTCTAATGAATGACTAATAAAAATTATTAATATTGCCAGAGTAATTTTATTTATTTTTGTCAAAATATATATCTTTAGCATAATAGTTTTTGTAGTTTAAGATTTGCATTTATCCTTTGGTATTTAGTTTAATTTTTTTTAATTGAAACATATCATTAATAGTAGCAGAACTAAATCCAGGAAGGGATATATTTTTTTGATGTTATTGTTGAATTGCCTTAAGATGAACAATTTCTTTATTAACTGCCTTTTTATATTTTTGTATTTTCTGATTATTCTCAGACTGCAAGCTACAAGTTTATTTAATTTGTTTTACTTAATTCTTTTTTTAATTTAATATATGCTTCATCATTATATAGTCTATATGACTTCAGATTTTTTTCATATTCAGTAGGCTGTTAATTTCTCTTGATGTAAAGATTAGTCCTATAGAGAACTTTTTAAAGAACGTACCAGTAACTTTTATCACTTTAGACCAAATGAATTCCATTTTTGCTGATCCTTGATAGTATGCTATAATTTCTTCTGAAGAAAATACAGTCCTATATTTATTTTTTATCACTAGAGTATCACTAGACTAGGTCAATGGTTAATGAGATTTTTTTCAGTCATCATCAGATTAAAAGTAGACCATGATCTCAGTTCTGCAAGAAAGTGATATCTCCTCATTTTCAGTGAAGAGTGTAACATAGTTTAATCATGTTTATGTTTTAAAGGTATGAGAAATAATTTGTCAAAGCAAATTAAGGTATGATATTTATCTTGTAATTAAGAATATTAAGTAGAAATGACTTGTTTGATAAGATTATATATGAGAGATCTGTCTGAATGAAATTCTTAAACTTGTTTTGTGATATTAAAAGTACAAATTTTTTATTTCATAAAATTTAAACAAACCTAGAATCACATATTAGAAGTTGTAGGTATGAATTAACTATTATACTAAAAAATGCTTTCTATTCATACCAACCTATTTTTTGACTAGAATGCATGAAGATGTTGCATTTTTGTTCACGAATATATTGGTGTTTAAAACATGTTTACTTGATGCAATGCCATATTATGAAAACTATTTTATTTCATAAAAATCAATTAAGATAATGAATTTTTTTTGTAGCAAACACATCTCTTAATTTTTGAGGTAAACCCAGCTAATTGTATTTATAAGTTTAGAATTTTTTTTAACAAAAACTAGAATAATTATAAATACATGTATAGATTAGTGGATTCTTTTTAATTACAAAATAAGTTGTCTTTTATGTTAAAGACTATAGATTTTCTGCTGATTTTCTATGAAATTCTGAGTTATATTTAGAATGCTTGAGTAGATTTAACAGTGTATAAAATATAGCAATTACAAACTTTTTATATATACAACTTAGTCTAGTATTGATAAAAAGTAATGATCATCTCATTCATCAGTCCCTGGATCATGTAGCTTTTCATAGGATATTAAGTGAGACTAGATTTTTCTAATTGACTGTGTAATTGTTTTATTGCCACACATTAATTAGCAATAAAAATATTTCCAATTAAAAAAATATCTTCTCATTCTGTTGACTATTAACTATTTCTTACAGATTTATTTTCGCTTTGCTAATCTTAAATTTTCGTTTTGGGTATTTTAATAAGTTTACTTATTCAGACAATCCATCATCGACAAAAAAATCTCACACATTCAGAATAAACCTCTCAACTCTCATGCCACACAGGATAAACCCAGATTATTACTTCCATACATACCCAATTTACACAAGAAACTACATTCCATCCTTAACAACAAATATCAGCTCTGTTTTCGAACCCCTCCAAATTCTAACAATCTAATTAACAATACCAAAGATCAAACTCCACTGTTACAGACCCCCCATACAGTATATAACATTGCTTGTCCAAATAACTATTGCAAAGGCACATATTATGGGGAAAGCAGAGCATCTTTGGCCACACGATTGGCACAACACAAGTATTCGTACAATAGAGCTCGCAACGATCCTTCTACTTATTCAGTTTTTTTATCAGCACCAGTGCACAAGTCACCATGAGTGCATTCCGGACAATCCTACCATCGTATGTAGAGAGAGACATGACCTCAAAAGAAAGATCAAAGAGACTTTATTTATCTCTCGCGACAGCGATGCCATAAACAGGAAGGACACATGTTTTTCTCTATCAAAAAGATGGAATTAGCATATTTGCATAAATTTAAACGTAAGCAAGCTATGATTATGAAGGCAAGATCCTTTGAAAGCGCTCAGCTGTTTTAATATTTTTAGTTAGCTATTTGTATTTGTATTAACAGCTTTTGGGAGCAGTTGCGCCGCACACGCACTTGTGCTTGAATACATACATTTCCCAAAAGTAAAATTATTTAACTTAATAAGTTTACTTATATATTTTTTTGTAATATATTTTTTTATGTCTGATTTATTTACGACTTTTATTCTTGTTTTTTTTTTTTTTTTTGATGGATGCCTTTTGTTTTCGATTACTCATTTTGTAGAGAAACATTATCAATAATATGTTTTCTGTTAAATTTTTTGTTATTGAAATTATTTTGGGTATATTTATTTATACATGCAGAGTTTGTAGCAATTTGTCTATGATATCTTTTTTAAGCAAATATTTTTTTTTACATTTTACACATATTTTTAATTTGTTCTTCTAATTTACTCTTTTTTATTAACTTAGAATTATTATTGTTGTTTTCTTTTAAATTTATTTGTTTATCACTTCTTAAATTTTTAATCAAATTTTTCTTGATTTTAAAGACTAATCTATCTGTTTGCTAAGTTAAATTTGGAACTTATGCTGTACATATATGTAATTCAGAAATGAAAAAAAAAACATAACTATAAATTAATATATTTTATTAATAGAATATGTTAAACCTGTATTTTTGTTTATTTATTGTTGAATTACATATATGGCAGGATGTATATATATATTTCCGTGCATATTTATTTGAATAATTTTTAAAATATGAGGTATTTCTAATTTTTAAACATACACAATTTTTCATTTTGATGGATGGAAGTATTTTTAAAAAATAATTTTATAATTAAGTTTATGATTGATAGGCTGTCGTTTATGTCAGGAATTTTTTCATATTTACATTTATAAACAAAAAAAAAGTGTGTCATGATATAATTTTTAAATGTTTTTGCCTAATTTACAAATCGATTTTTATTATAAACATTATATATATAAATATGATAATCTCCTTGGTTTTAATAATATGCGATTAACAATATTAAACAAAAAATAGAAATTAATAAAAAATAAATTTTGAATTTTGAAAATTTTTATTTTAAATTCACAATGCAATTTTTGGACACAATGATCTCAAAATGTTACAAAACAAATAGCAATAGCAAATCTTTTACTTTTCATCAAAAGTCTTCTATATTTTAAAAACACTCATTTCATAAACATTTAAATACATATTAATTTTAAAAGCTATAATTTTATATATACTAGAATGACTAATCATTTTCAATCAATAACCTTATCAGTTTAAGATTGAAAAAAAAAACATTGATATTCAACTAATCACTTTAAAATCCATTTTCACAGTATGGTCTGTGATCTTTATTAAATAGCAACAACAAGAAAGGAATATTATTAGCATTATCACACTCTCTTAATTTTTATAAACTTTAGAGATCACAACCAGTTATTGTTTACAGCACAAGAATCATTGCTTTTATTACATGTTTAATGATGGTTTCATCCTATGAGCCAAGACTGCTAATCTTTTCTGAAGGCAGGTAAAATTTAAAAATATTTTCAGGTTCCACTTAGATTTATAATCTGTATTTTAAGCACCCTGTCATAACCAAATTAGTTAACAATTAAATATAAATGAGTATATAGGCACTTTTAATTACAAAGTAAAATAATGATAAAAAATCATTCAAATTTTTAACAATCAGCAATTGCTAATACTGACAATTAATGACTTTTTTTATGATTCTTTAATAGATAAGGTGATGGACTGGCTTTTATCATGAAGTATTCAATTTACTTGTTGTTTTTATCATTTATCAATTATATATATATATGTACCAGATCGAATATGTGGCTTTCGAAACACCGGCCTCTTAGGCAGAGAAGAACATATTTGGAGAATATGTATGTCCAAACGATAGCTACAAAATATATAACTAGCATTACATTTCCAGGACATAGCTTCTTCTCAGCTGTTGGGTTCAACATCACATTCAAAGCACTTTTTTTTGTTTGTGTATAAACACGGGCACCAACTATCTATTCAAGAATGAATAAATAACGCATTTTGCGCAATGGCCACTAACACAATGCCTAAATATCCATGACTAGCTCAGATGTTTGTAATCACTAATAGATTATACATAATTAGTGGTGAAAAGAATTGATAAAAGAATTGTAAAAGGAATTTATAAAAAGAATTGACCGACAAATAAAGTTTAATTTTAAAGACAATTTATTATCTAACATTTACTAATTTTAAACATTTTATAATTCTAATAAAACACATGCATATTTTAAATTAACATTTCTAAACTAGTTTAAATATTCTTGTAGATTTTAATAATAGAACACTGGTATTTATCTAATTTAACTAATAACACTGACATAATGATCATGCACATATTAACTCATACACTCACATATATAATAATAAAGTATTACATAGCATTTGAAACTTAAACACACATATCAATATTTCATTTTATGTGTGATATAGAGTTCATATACTTGTCTCTGGAGGCTTTACAAATTTTAATGCAATGGCTATTATGGTATAAACGAAAATAAGCAAATGTTTTACCTAGGATTTTGAATGTAGATTTAGAATTTTGTTTTCTTCGTCCATTACACATACTTCCAGCCGGTTGGGACTTTTCCTTGATGAGTTTCATTATTCTTCATGATTATTATTATTGGAGACAATTAGATATTGACAGAGATTTCCAAGTTGTTACACTGACATTATTTCACGGGCAGATCTTGCAGTTTTCATCGGACATCAGACTGTGGAGAAAACGTGTGTTCCCAAAAGCTACTCAGCACTGCATTTTGTTTCTGGATACAATTAACTCAACTGATTGTCCTCTCTTGACTTAACTGACTCAATTAATTTGTGAACTGAACTCAACTGATTATCCGATAAAATTTTACTATTTATACCTGCGAAGTGTTTTTCTTTTTGATATCCTCCGGCAATATCTGTTGTCAAAATTTCATTGATAATCCTTTGACAACATGTTTTGGAAGATTGTTTAATTAGTAATAGCCATGCAGAAGTGTTGTTTTATATTTGTAATTAATAGCCATTGCCATGTTTTTTAATGATAATCTTCTTTAACTTTCATTTATTTATAATAACATTTATTACACATACATTTATTCTATTATTGACAATCACACATATATACGCACATATATTACTAGTTTTAAGATTATTTTTTCTTTAATTCTGAATGAAAAGAGATTTGTATTTTGACACTTTTAATTATTTATATTTTACGAATACTAATAAGAAAAACTCTACTTCCTTTTATAAAACTTTTAGTTTGACTTTTCTAATGAAACACCCCTCTCCCCTTCTGATTAATTAATTGTAACTTTTATTTCAAAAACTTTCACGAAAGATTTTTATTTTAAAACTCTGATTTTTTAATTTTACTTTTGATAGCAAACTGATTTTGTTTACTAAAGAAACCTTTTAGATTTTTATAAGTTATTTATTATTTTTAATATTTTTTTAAAAATAAAATTAATGTGCCAATTTCAATATTGGTACAATATATATATATATATATATATATATATATATATATATATATATATATATATATATATATTCCTCATTCATATCACAATTCCACCAAGTCTTATACTACTATATTAGTTCCAGCTCTCACTATCTTAACTTATTTGTTAATAAACTTATTTAAACAACAACTGAATGATCATAAACAATACTTTAACTAGCTCAGAATACATTTTTAAAATACTACTTTAAAAAAATTAATACTTCAATAACTTATCTTGATTAACTATTAAACTAAGAAAGTCAAAACACATACATTAAATACTAAGGTTCAAATTGGATTCCCAGCTCATTTATTATTAAAATACAATTTAAACTATGACTACCTCATTATTTACTACTAAAATGGTTTCATTAAAATGCTAACAAAAATTATAAGACTCTGAACAAGACATTTAGCAAGGTACACAGTTGATTTAACATTAAAAATATACCCCAAAAGATACACTTTCAATGGCATAAGAATATTATCCCTAATTAATTTATATAACTACCTGTAAAATACATTCTAATTAAACAATTATAAAATTTATCATAAAGCATTAAAATAATTACTATTCCTTTATAAAATGTATAATACTAAATTTAATACCAAATAAAATTCATACACATTATTTCTTAAACTAGCTCTTAAATTTTATTTATATCTCAGGTTTATCTTCTTTTAATAATTACATATAAAATAATATAGCTAAGTATAATGAGGGATTTTACATATACTCAATTGTGCTTCAAAAAACTACAACAAATATAATATTTCCAAGACGTATAAACTAACAAATTTATTTAATTTCTGCTCATCAATAACACAATTAAAATTATAAACTCTTATAATCATAATATTAAATATTTTCCATAAGTTCAAAAATATTTTCTTATTATATTATGCTATAAAATTTGATTATACTCTTATATGGCATTTGCAGAAATATTGCATTCTCAACATAATTGCAATATTAGATAATTTTTAATTTGGCATTATATAAGTTTCATGTTTAGCAATAATAATATCTTCTGCAATAATAGTAGTAACAATAATATACTTTTATTACCCATGTGCAGTAATGTAATCATAATGGAAATGCAAAGATTTAAAATACTCATATATAACAAGTAAAGAAACTCTTAAGACAATATTAATTCAAAAACAAATTTATTCTTTAACAAAACATTTTTATATTTACAAGATATAAATTTATAAAATTTAAATATTTACAATTTTAAAAGGTAAAACAAATTAAAATATTTACATAAATATTACAAAACAAAATATTAAATATTCTTCTCTCCAACAGAAATTACATAAAATATTATACATTGTGATAGTAATATAATCACTATTCTTTACAATAGTGATAATACTTCACTTTTATAATGAAAAATAAATATCAATAATTTAGAAGATTTAAGACATTATATCATTTGTAACTAATTGCATATATTTTATATTATCAAAAAGAAAATTATGGTTGTAGTGATATTCACCATCTCTATAAATCTAAAGTACTAATAATAATTATTAAAAAATTTAACATATAAAATCATTTTGAAAATAATATATATATTGAAATGGAATCTGAGGTTCAGATTACATTTCACAGTCCTATTCTATCCCTCACCAACAAACTGGATTCAAATCCCAGTCCTACGTATATATACGCATCTATTTGTATCAATTTTTTTTAAAATTTTGTATTCAAAATAAACGTTAAGAGATTTAATAACCTTAAATCAAATAAATGAATAATAATATTTCATATAATTTTAATAGATCGTATATGTGCGTAAATCACATGTATATATTCAAAGTGATGGGGGATTAAGTATAAATTAATATTTATGTTTGTATATGTTATATGAAAAAGTATATTTAAAATTTTATATATTAAAAATACGTATGTATGTAATGGCAGGTAGAATAATGCCATCGGCTTGGTAAACCAAAATTAATTAGCATGATTAAATTATAATCTCTATTAGAAAATTAAACAAATTTCAATAACAAAACTTATCGTTTGGTAAAATCTATTCTGAATCAAAAATAGATTTAGAACAATTGTTTCAAAAATACGAATCCATTTGCATTGTTTTACACTACCTGATTAATTAAAGGAGAAATTCCTTACTAACAAAAAAGCTGTTTTGGAATATTGTTTTATAGCCACAGGTACAACTTGATATCATTCCTTAGATACACCGGGGTCATATAAACAGGACCCAAAATTCAATCATCAGAGGAGAGTACGTAGATTCGTAAGGCATCCGCTGAACGAATCTACGTCGCTCAAATTCGCAAGAAACACCTTCTTTCCATGAATAGGCCAACTCAACTTCAGCCAGCCTGCCACTAAAGATGAACCTCTGTGAACCTGCTGCTATACCGTGAGAACCAACTTGGTGATCTGCTACCTGCTTTACGAAGGTAATGCTGTAAAGTGCCACCTTTATGAATTCAGAACTTCCTCCTGATTAACTCTTAAAATATAAAAATTTAATATTAATTATTTGTAACTTTTATAGTCTATTTTATTCTATAACCATTTTGATTAGCCTTGTAATTTCTTTCACTTTTAATTTAATGCGGCAATTATTTTAATCATATTTTGTCTAATATATATATATATTTTAAATGCTAAATGATATTTCAATGAACTCCCACTTTCACCAGTGTAGTTATTTTTACCGTAGCTCCTCGCATTAGAGAGGAGTAAGACTTAATTAGTTAGTTTGTTTTACTTTTAAAACTATAACGCTTGCTAGGTTGGGAGAAGATTATTTTAAAAAAATGTTTTTCTAATTATTATACTTTTTGCATAAATAACAGAGGGACAAATAAAGTTTCACCTTTGATTAGTTTACGATTTATACAATGTTAATAATCTCCATAAGAGCATGCAATATTAATACAAACAAATATGTTAAATATATATATTACTTTTTATGTCTTTATTCTCGCCCATCCAAACATATAAATAATTTTCTTAAAGCACACCTTAGACTTAATTGTATACTATGTTATACGTAAGTGGAATTTTATTAAATAAGTGTAATGAAAGGGGGGAGGGGATTTAGAACTTTCGTTGATATTAAAAATACTTTTCTAATAATATCTTTAAACTTCGTTTAATAAATACGATCATACCATTATCTTTGATGTTATTATTATAGGTTGTAAGCTTAATTATAGATATTTGACTAGTTATTAGTCCATCCCAAAGCGTTGTTAGCATAGGCCACTCTTCATGTTTTAAGCTTTATCTAAAGACGTGCGTCGGAATGCCCAAGCCGTCTCATCTTTATTTCAGGTCGCAAACAGGGCGATGAATGTCCCTGGACCATATATATATACTCGCACAATGAGAGCAATGCATGGAAAAATTCCAGCAAAGTTTGGCCCAGTGCATCTCCGTCCGAGGACTCTTTGTCAACCGATTCCACAAAATGTGGGGTGGCAAATCGGCTAGACTGTTTCTTCTGTTAATCTGATAAAGCACCTCAAAGTATTGGATCTGCAAATATTCGGCCATTATGCTAACACCATGTCACTTTTATATTAGATCCCTCTTTTCAAAAATCTCAAGCCTATAAATATCTGTATCTAATGTTATGTTCTAATTAAACGTATCTCATAAATTAAATAACTTTTGAAGTGTAGCCTGACGACTCTATATATATAATTTAGAGAAATAATTCCACATACGTTCAGTAAATAAATCGTTATTAAAAATTATATTTTCTTGTATATAAACTTATGATAGCTTGGTTAACCGACAATTATGTAACCCATCCTGGGATCAGTAAAGGTTGTGTTTTCATTTGTAATTCAGGCAAATCATTATAAATTGTACACTTTATAAATGCACTAGATAAATTGAAATGTCATTACGCCACATCAAAATTCTTCCAAACTTATTTGTAAATACTTTTGCTCAAGTGCAAGTAAGCACAAAATAACTTATTTGTAATATGAGGCTAATCACCAGTTAATATAATTTAAATGTATATTTTTATTTTTAAATGTCATGATTGGTGGAATGATGTAAGATCCCACTAAAGTTAAGCATAAGTGTATATCTGTTTTAAAATGTATATACGCATTTGTCTTGATTTTCTCCTGAGTCTCTTTGCTTCTCCAATGTGCGATGTCGGCCGGTGGTAAATTAAATACTCTAGTATCATCAGATTTGTTGCTCATAAGCTAGTAAATCTGGAATCTGGGCATACAGGGTAGAGTTCATGATTGTTCCTGACATATGTATCTCACACATGTTGGATTCGAGGTACTTTTGCCTAGATGCTAGATCTTGTTATGTGGACAGACAAAACCGACCGGTACAATATATATATATATATATATATATATTTGTACCGTTACCTTCCAGGTATATGTCAGTATCTCAGTATAAAATAAATAAAGAAAAATATATTTAATGGAATAACTTTCTTCTTGATTTTGTAAATTATACACTACAAAATCTTCATAATGTCAAGCGTTGTTAGCCGAGAGGCAGCAGAATTGCCTTGGAAGCAAGCAGTTGGTTGCATACGGTTGTTGCTGGTTCACCTCCCAGCCGATGCTATGACATATGAAAAAAAAAATCTTCATAATGACACTATAACTTTTATTAAATTTACATTTTTTCTAAAATAATCAGATTATCTTAAATAATCATATATTGCTTTATCTGTTGCATTTATCTCTTTCAGTTTAGATCATAATACTAGCATTTAAATGTTGCATTCAATCTTCTTCTTACAACAAAAATATGCATTTAACATTTAGTGAGCTCTGTTATTAGTATAACTAGGAATATTAAATCATTACCTTATCTTTATTCATCTTAAAATACATATCATATGTGATAAATCTTTCACTCTTTTTGCATTCAACAAATATTAACAACCTTCTATAGTCCAGCTTTATTCTTTTCAAAGTTTAAAATTATAATATTGACAATGTAAAGTCCAATGTTAATGAATAGTGATTAAAGTGATAGATATAAACATGACAATAATTCAAACTAATATAAAATATCATGGTTGCATTGCTTAAACCATATATTCTTATATGTACTTTAAAGTTTAGTCATGGCTTCTACCTGAGCACTTACTAAACTATGGAAAGAAACTACTGAAAATGTACTTAAATATGCACAACTCTGTTACCCATATTTCATTCATTAATTCATGACAATATATTTCATAGATAATATGTCTTTAATATCCCTATCACCTAGGATTTTATTTCACAACTAATTTCCCAGACAACTATACTTTATTTTCCACACTCAGAATACTTATTTTGACATCATAAACAAATTTTATCCTCTTTACATAAAATAATTTCTAAATTTCATTTCAAAGGAAATATCTAAGATAAAATCAAGAAGGTTTAAAATATTGTATATACAAATGATTTTATAAAATTCATCTTTATCTCACATTCATTCAATTATTTTCTGATAATAAATAATTCAGAGATCAGCATGTTCATTTTTTATATCTATCAGATATTGTCTAGAATAATAAATTGGTAATTCATTATAATATTAAAACTATGCATAACTTTAGATAACTCACATGGTATATTTTACACCTTCATATTCCATTTTGAAATGATTAACATAATATCAATCATAAAAATATGATACCATCTGGTTTGAATAACCATGCAATATAATAGGCAAATAACCACACATAAAATATTATAAAAATGAATAATAATTTACATTAATCCCAAAAATATTAGGATTAAAAACAGTGAACTCATCCCCTTCATGGTCATCTATATAAATAAAAAGTTATAGGCATTTTTTAAATTTACCTTTCAGAAAATGTTAATTTTCTGATATCTATTATTTTTATTTATTTTAAATAAAACAATTCAAATGTTAAACTAAAACTTATTTCTAAAACAACATAATAATTTATATATTATTATTTCTAAAAATATTAATATTAAAATAAAAAAATAATAAAAATTTAAAGCTGCATTATAATTCTTGTCTTTCTTTTTTACAGCTCAGTTGAAATAGGAAAGAGCCATTGTCATTGAAGATCATAGTTTCTACAGGAAAGCAATTTTTTCCTTCATGCTCTAAGCAATGGACTTCACAAAACACAAAAGTTAATCTTTTAAAATTCCATTGAAATTTTGTCCATCAGTACTTAGAAAATTTCGACTAAGAATATTTACTTAGTATATCAAGGAGAATCTAAAATTTCAAGTAAGCATCCATCCTAAACAATTATTTTATCAGGTAATAATTTTTCACATTCAAACATTTTCATGCTGGTCCAGAGTTTTTCTAGAATCACAATAAAACTAATATTTTCATCAGGAAGTGCTTGTAAAGATTTTAAAGGATAATATTACTTATTATTTTATTCATTTTTATCCAATAATTTTTTTATTCAAATTATTCTCCATATATATTCATGAGTTAGGTAGCAGTAATGTATAATATGACAGCTTTTTAAATTTCAAGTTTTCTTTCCTTTTTAGACATGTACACATTTATTAATTAGTTTCTTGCAGGATTTTTATAATTTTCTCCATTTAGGTAATATTTTATTAAAGACTTAAAGAGAATTTTAAATAATATTAAAAGTTTATTCTTTCTTTAAACAGGTAATCTTTTAATGTAAAGTTTAAAAAAACATTTTCTCTTTATTATTCATGCATAATTTAAAAAATATATAATACTCATTCAGGCTGTTTTTTCTTCTTCTTAAAAATATTAGAAGCAAAACATTTTCACTGATGCATTTTCAGATAATAAAAAAGAACAGTTATAAAGTACATTCTCATGTGTGTTAATTTACTTGCAAATTATATTTCTTTTTTCTTCTCTTCCTTTTAAATAAAAGATAATTTTCCAGATAGCTTTCAATAATTCTCCTCAAAATAATAGTATCACATAAATTCCATAAAAGTTTATATTTATGAGGATTTATCATCAATATTAAATATAATTGTTCTTTCATTTTATTCATACAGATAAAATTAAATAGAAAATTTTTATGACTTCTATGTAGGCTTTTTTTGATGGTATGGCTCTAATTTTTACAGTTTCTCCTTTGCATTAGTTCATTGGTCTTCATAAATTATCAGTATTTTATTAAATTTGAATATGAATTTCCCTGACAAAGAAATAACTTTTTTACCTCATTCTGGAATATATTACATTAAATTTTATGTTATTAATCATTTAAAATATACTTTACTAATTTACTAAAAAAATAAAAATATTTTAAAAAAATTATAACTTACTTGACTGATTTAGTCTAATTCAAATGACTAATTAAATGATTAAGCACAAAATAATAATTAAGACTAAAACTAAAACTAATTAAAGTGAGCTAAAACACTGGTATTTATAATCTTTCCCCCTTGTTATCTGATTCGTTGTTAAAATTTGTCTGTAGACACTAATTTATATATATAGATTAAATTTTGTCTACAAATAATTTTCTAAAATAATTTTATTTAATTATTTTTTATATTTAATACTTTTATTTAATACTTTACCACATAAAATATATTTATTTAAACACTAAAAACATTATTACTAATTTAATAAAAATCATTACATTATTAAAATAGAATTTATAAAATTATTTTGCAATATTTAACTGTATCCAATTTTATTAACAAGGAACTAAAATTAATTTTGAATGTTCTACAATATGTGTGCTTCCAGACTCCTACACACTCACATTATAGACTATGATATCACTTTAAAATATTCTAGAATAACTAAATAATCCTTGTTTAAAAAAATATTTAAAACACATTAAAAAACTAATATTAAAACAGGCAAAACTCTCTATACATATTGCCACTCAGTTCAAGCCAGAGTAGTCAATGGATGTGAGAAGGCTTGTGCATAAAATCTCCATTTAGGGCCTACTCATCCAATATCCCCAGACTAGTTTCTGGCTTATGGCTTTCATCAGTGAGAAGCCTTGGATCTGAGAGTACTGCATCAAGATCTTATGATCTAATTCAACCCTCAAACAGCCATCTTTTATCTCTACTTAACTACAAACTATGAGATTTAAATTGAAAACATAATAATATTTTCAATCCAAGCTCATCAGATCCAAGACTCCTCACTGATGAAGGCCACAAGCCAGAAACTAGTTTGAGAATATTGGTTGAGTCGACCCTAGATGAGAATTTTATGTACCAGCCTTCTGGCACCCATTGATTATTCTGGCTTGCACTGAATGGCAATACATATAGAGAGTTTTGCCTATTTTAATAACAATTAAGAGCAAGTATAAGAAATAGTGATCACATGATATTTATTGACATTAGAAAACTTATATAATATTAAATATTATAGTTAAACTATTATTTTAATATTATATTGTTTAAATATAAAAAATGTTAATTAATTCTATATTTCAATTAATAAATTACATACTACTTTTATTTATAAAATTATATTAACATAAGTTTAAAATACTTTGATAAGTTCATTAACCATTTATATAGCAGGTTTAAGCTTATTTTATATATAAAATTAATACAAAATACTATTGACTAATAAAAATTTAAATTTTTTGTTTTTCAAAGCTAGCTATTTTAAACTCTGCTAACAAGGACTGTGGCAAATGACATGGTACACAATATATATGTATATAAATTACTTTAGTGTAGTGGTTTATAACTGACATACTCATATATATAAATTATATTATTTTTGCCTTATAATGTGTGATAAAAAGTATTTCCCACTCACTAATAGTAATAGGATTAACTCTCACATCAATCTTATTTGTGAACAGATGTAAATGTAATTAATTGGAGCTATATTTTAAAAGACTTTACCAAATTCTCTCCAAGTATAGGTCATCCTAAAGACAATATGCTTTTTTATCAGTTGAATTAAAATTATAAATATGTGTTAAATACAATAATTAGTATTTCTTTACATTAAATTTTTATATTGTCAAATTATAATGTACATTTATATCTTGTTTGTATTAATATTTGAGTCATAGGAATAAGAGGATTCCTTTTATTCCTGCATAAATTCTATATCTTGTTTGGTAAGGGGGGTTTTTTTTTTTTTTTAACACTCAAAAAAGGGTGTGCAAATTTGGGTGGGGGGGGGGGATGAGAATGATAAAATTATTATATAAAGAATAAAAAAAAAAAATGAGGGTTATATTCTTAGAACAAAAAATGATCAGTTTACCTTTAGGTTAAATGGGCATCTTTTCTTCCAAAATGTAAGCTTGTGGTTAAGACCTGTAGAGGTCCCTACTATCGCATTTTTACATGCACATTCTTGAGGTTACAGCCTTAGTAAATATTACTAACATAGCTATATTAAATCTAGTCATATATGACTTAATCTGCTGGCATTAAAGAATACTTTTCTTACTTAACACACAAAGTATAACATAAAATTAATGTAATTTGATCAGCTTTAAAATAAATAATAAAAATAAACCTAGTAAAATAAGGCATACAATTGTGTTCGTTTAAATATGTATGTTCAATATATTTATATTAAAATAATGTGATTTTTAAGCACATGAATTTTATATAATTCATACTCTCAAGATATAATGCATATTTATGACTGGCTTATGTAATATTTGCAACTGTTAGACTAATTGTATGACGCAATTATTTAAATGGTTAGCAGTATGCCTTTGGATAAAATATATTCTTGTGCAGAAATGGTTTTTCTTTTTCAATATAATTCAGATAAGATCTGGTCACACACACCACACACACACACATGCACACACACACATATATAGTAAATATTGTGAAAAGCAATTATTTTTTATGCATGCACTATATATAGAATTTTATGTACTCTCTCATCAATAAATGTTTTATAGCACATGTGTGTAAAAATTGCTATATTATTAATTATATATACATATCACAAATGTATAGCTTAAAACTATATTAATTAGAAAATGCTTAAAAAAATTTGGACTCTTGCAAACCTGACAAAAATACCTAAGTACATCTTGCCAATAAAATAAAACAGTTTTATAACAAAAATTAAATTGAAGTGCAGCTAACATTTTCTGAGTGATTGCAACATATCTATTCTGGAGTTTTTTTTGTTAAAGCTAAGAAAATGTTACATTATGATCACACAAAATGTTATATTTCAATTTAATTTTTTATATAAAATTATTTTCTTTTAATTTCCAATATGTATTTTGATGGACGTTTTAGTCACAGTTATAAGATGCAGGAGGGAAATGAAGTAAACCAATGTTTCTGCAGCACACTTGGTAAGTCTAATAAAGATAATTTTTAACATATCCATTAAATTATCCATCAAATAAACAAAATATTTATTCCTAAAATATTTATTAATTTATTATTAATATTCCTAAAATATTTGAATTACAATACCATATATAAAACACAACATATTAACAGAATAATTTAAAATTATAATATCTCATTTTTGTATATGTATAGATGGATTTAAAGTAAAACAACAGCAATTTAGAAAAACTTGATATCGCACACACATTTTAAAAAAATTCAGACATTCTTCCAAAATATTGAGTTTTTGTGTAACCAATAAGATTTCAAAATTTCCAGTTCATTTCTTACTTTGAAATCTATAATATCATAAAGTACCTCTTGATATAAAAACTTTCCAACCATCATTTTACAGTTTATTTCAAAGAAAGCATACTATTGCTAAATGAAAAAAATCTTAAAATATCTGAATTTACGCATCAGAAATGTTAATTCATATATATATATCAAACAAAATAATATACAATAAAACAAAACATTTAAATTAATTCCAATATATAAATAAATGACTTAAATAAATAAATAACATCTATAGGTAGCTTATGGCATAATTGTCACTGCAATTACAGTTAAAATTTTTAAAAAGAAATTGAAATCTTAGTAAACACACACAATATTAATGTTCTACAATGATATATAACTTTCCATAATTTATGTATAGATATACAATTATATTATTTATTTAATAACTTATCCATTATGTTTATAAAATATGCCTCTGACTTTAACAGAACAAAACTTCCTAGTCAATTTGTGCATTTGATAGGGATTGTATAAATATTTTATTTGGTAAGAGTTTCACAAAAATTCTATAACCGATCCTATCATTTTCTCTCCGTATATTTAAATTAAAATATATATAAATTATCTTCAGAAGAAGTCCATTTCAAAATGTATTTATTTACTTTAACTACAAGATATTTAACTATAAATAATAACCCAACAATAAGCATATCAATATATTTAAAATGGTCTTTAATACCAAATAAAAAAACTGTCTTAAAATATTTTCCTCATAATATGATTAACATATAACTATTGTATACAAATTTACATTTATTTGTGGATAAATTTATATATGTTTTTCCAGAACATTCAGTTATTTGCAACAAACAGTTTTGCTTTGACGCTATTTTTATTTTGCATACAGAAAATAATTTGAAAAAAAAATCAAAATCAAAAAAGCATTTTTATAAATATGATGGATTACAGATAAGCGATATAAATATGTAAAATACACAAAATATGGAAAGATGACCATTCACATTGGAAAATCAATATTGTGTAATTTTAATGAAATTTTGATATTTACATTTTATTGCAAATGTTATGGG
Source organism: Epiperipatus broadwayi (assembly GCA_028023455.1). Lineage (NCBI taxonomy): Eukaryota > Metazoa > Onychophora > Udeonychophora > Euonychophora > Peripatidae > Epiperipatus > Epiperipatus broadwayi. The sequence goes on from JAQFVV010007084.1 coordinate 167,168, forward strand.
TGATGGCAATTATACTGTGAGCTAACAATATATATATATATTCAAAAAAACCAACTCAAGCAAAGCATTTATCTAAAATTTAATTGTTAGAAGAAGATCTGAAACTTTTAGACATCTACATGTCTTTAAAGTCAGCTCTCCAACTGAAAAAATCATATGGGCCTGAATTTCATTCAGATATTCCATATATTAGTAGGCTTTGCCATTTAATTTAGCCAAAGCCCCAACAGCAAAATAATAATAGTAATAATAAAAAGTCAGATGTCACATGACTTATGTATAGCTTGCACTTACAAATATGTAAAATTAAGAGCATGTTAATGAGCTCTAAACAAGCTTTTTTTTTATTTATTTACGATAAATACTACTACAAGAGAAAGCATTCAAATCATTTTTATCTTGGATTGTCCCCATCCCCAAACCGGTTTCGACATATGGGTCTCTTAATTTTACATATTTGTAAGTGCAAGTTATATATAAGTCATGTGACATCCAACTTTTTTTATTATTATTATTATTATTTTGCTGTTGGGGCTTTGGCTAAATTAAATAGCTAAGCCTACTAATATATGGAGTATCTGAATGAAGTTCAGGTCCATATGATTTTTTCAGTTGGAGAGCTGACTTTAAAGACATGTAGATGTCTAAAAGTTTCAGATCTTCTTCTAACAATTAAATTTTAGATAAATGCTTTGCTTGAGTTGGTTTTTTGAATCTAATGTTCCAATTCCTCACTGAAAAGACCCATTGGTTGAAACGGGGATGGGGACAATCCAAGATAAAAATGATTTGAATGCCTTCTCTTGTAGTAACATTTATCATAATATATATATATATATCATTAGAAACCAATAACCACCTAAACATACCAATATAGATAGTAATCAATATTTCTCACTGTTGTCAAGGCAACTTCTTTTAATAATAAGAGTGGAAATCCACTCTTACAATGGTCCAATGAATATATATGGACACTTAAAAGATTGCAACTTGACCACAGGGATTGAAATATTGATACAATGAAGTTTAAATAAACATCTTTAAACATGAAATAAACATGTTCATGAAATGAAGACTAATAAATGGTCAATTATAACATTACAAATTGCAATACTTTTAAATTGCTTATGTATTATTTAAATAAGTGAAATAATGCTTAAAGCTAAATGGATAATATGTAACCATAAAAAACCAATAACCACCTAAACATACCAATATAAATAGTAAATGATATTTCTCACTGTTGTCAAGGCAACCTCTCTTTGTTTAATAATAAGAGTGGAAATCCACTCTTACAATGGTCCAATATTGATACAAGGAAGTTTAAATAAATCATTTTAAACATTAAATAAACATGTCCATGTAATGAAGACTAATAAATTGTCAATTATAACATTACAAACTGCAATACTTTTAAATTGTTCATGTATTATTTAAATAAGTGAAATAATGCTTAAAGTTAAATGGGATAATGTGTAATCATTAGAAACTAGTAACCACCTAAACATACCAATATATATATACACCTGGGTCTCTTTTTACATGGACTTATTTAACACGATTTTGAAGTTATGCGATTCGTGTTTCACCGGAAGTCGATTTCCGATAATGCGCTATTACTTTAAATAATAAATTTCACGCACTTATGTTATATTGAAAGTAATAGCTCATTATTGGAATTCAACTTTCATCTTAGTAATTTCAATATTTTCAGTGCTTTATAATAGAAAGATTTTATGCAATAATGAAATTAAAATCATGATTTTCACATTTTATGTATACACATATTAAATTTTACAAGATTATAATGTAAATTTATTCAAATATTGTGTGTGTTAATTTTGCATTTTAAATCACATTCTGTTTTTGTTTTTTAAAAAAGAACATAATCAATTATTATTTTCCTATTAATGACAATAATCATTAACGTGCTCTTAAATTCCAACGAGAGCTAAATGGTTGTATGTCTGGATATTGCAAGCTCCGTAAACAATTAATAAAATCATCATCTCAAAGATTAATTACTAATTATGTTGTCACCAGAAAATCATAATAATTAAAAGGTGTATAAAAAATGTAAATTACTGTACTATAAATTATGCATAAAAATATATTATTTTGAATAAAATTAAATATTATAGTTAAAAAAAGTTTGTCTTGTATCAATTTTTTTCAAATTTGAAATTTTTTATTAGTCATATTTTATTTCCTTATTTTTTTTTGCATGAATTTTAAAGTAATTTTACATTGGTGCTTTGCTTTTACGTGAATTTTAAAAAATCACAGATCGCATCCCCCTTTTTCAATGTAAGTTATGTCTATTTTTGCGCGATTTCGTTTGTGCGTGTTTTCTGAGGAACCTATCTATCGCGTAAAATGAGACACAGGTGTATATATATATATATGTAATTTGCAGATGATCATGGGCTTTGTATATCTAAATATTAAAATTATAATGACAATTTCCAAATATTCAGGCAAACAATAAAACTGGTATTGCAACATGAAACAATATTATTTAAAAATAATACATTTAGTATGGCATACCTTAAATCAAAACTGAACTATTTTTGATTTAAATATTATCATCATTTTTAGTGTGAAGAATCCAGAGTTAACTCACTTTAATAGTAAATTTTGCTTAAAATAGATACAGTGAGAGTAGATTATGTGAAGATTTTACATTGACCGATAGTCTACAATATTTTAGAACTTAAAAATAAAAAGTATGTTGAAAAATCAGATTACTGATTATACACACAAACATAGACACACACACACACACATACATATATATATATATATATAGTATTATTTCTGGGAACTTATGTGTAAAAAAAATATGATTGTTGACATTTTGGTACAATAACAAGTACTTTCCTCAGAGCTTCTTCTTTCTCAAATCATAAGAATGTGTGATTTGAGAAAGAAGAAGCTGTCAGGAAAATACTTGTTATTGTACTGAAATGTCAGCTATTTAGCTATTATATTTTTACTACACAGAAGTTCGCAGAAATAATACTATGCATTCATCATTTATCCATGAAAACATTCAAATTTATATATATATATATATTGTGTACAGTTCAAATTTATATATATATATATATATATATATATATATATATATTGTAACCAGTTGGCTTACATACTATACCCTAATATAGTGTATGTGCAAATATATATGTAAAATAAAGGAAAAGTAGAAATAAACATAGGATAAATTTTTGTAGATATTTTTCTATATTTTCTAAAATAAAAAAATAACAAGTAAAAGGTTAAATAACTCTCGGATTAAAATAAAATTTCATTATGAAATTAATATTGTAAAAAGATCTGAATAAATATAAATATTGCATTATTATTAATTATTACTCTGATTTTGAAATTTAAAAACACCCTATTATATTTTTGAAATTTTAATTAATTAAACAAAATTTTTATCTATTAGAAATCCCCTAAGTAAAAACATGTATATGAAGGGATTAGTGAGATAAAAATAAAAACTCTGTTTTTAATCAAAGTGTTGTTAACACCTCAGATGATTTTATAAAAAGGGCTGATAACAAATTATCTCCAGTTTGGATAATGATTTTGAAGAGAGCAGTATGTTGTTGGCTGTAGCAGAGAGTTTGCAGAAAAGCTAACATGAACAAATGTTGCTGAAGGCAGGAGCTGCTACTATGTTCCTTCACAGGAGTTTTGGTTTTGAAGCTGGGTCACTTCTGAATCAATAGCCTGAAGAAAAAGAATGAGGACAAAATAGCTAGCAGAGTTGTATAAAGCTTCTATGAAGATCTAAGGGACTACAGTCCAGTAGCTACCTTATAGTTTACTGCAGTTTTGATTCATGAAGCCAGGGTCACTTCAAATGCATCAACTAGTTGCTTAAATATGTTCTAGAAGACAGCTTGACAAATCCTTGGATTACAAAAGTAAGCTCATGGTAAGACAACTAATTACTTGGATAATTTTACCTGAATATGACAACAAACCTATATTACATTTTCTGATGGACCAAAAACCAAGCTTACCAAGAGAAAGCTTGAAGAAATTGGTGTACTGATGCTACTGTTCATCTATGCAAGCAGGAAACCAAAGATAAATACATTGCGTGTGTATACAGTGAGTTATATTTTTTAAATATTCTTATAAAAGACATTTTAACTTCGTAACTAAAAGTAAAACTTGCTCCAGTCAAATATTTAAAAGAGAGACGATTTGCTATATATATTTTGCTAAGAAATAATTTTCATATTCATTAAAAAAAAGGAATATATAATTTAAATGTAAGCATAATTTTGTTTGAATTAAAATTGAAAAAGCAAATCTTTTAAATTGGTCCAAAAAATGTTGATAATTAATCAACAAATACCTGTCAAAAGAAATTGACTATACTTTTGAGAACTTATAGATTGAAACTAATTTTAAATTGTATCTATATTTTGTTTATACACACATATAGGTAGGAAATTTATGTATTAGAAAATTATAATACTATTGTAAAAAGTTGAAATAGATAAAAGTCAGTGTGCATATGTATATACATGCACACTCATATATGTAAAATTTTAATATATAATTTTTTTATTAAATGTCAATTTATTTTGATTTTTCGCGCATCTGTGCGCATATATATATATATATATGTAAACCATAGTAATAATTTGAATATATTTTATTATACATTTTGTAAATTAATGTAACAATTTGAATTTTGAATGGTAAATATTGTCAATTAATGTAATAACTTGAATTCTGTAGCAATATTGTAAACTACAGTATAATGATTTTTATTAGTGTATATTATTCAAAATCAGATCTTAAATATCTTTTTTTTTATTGTTATTAATAAATGTACTTAATTGTTAAAAATTGTATTCCATCATCTCTTGTTCATATACAGTAATAGAGCCCATGTTCTGTGAGCTAGATTTTGGACATGGATAAATGGGGATGTGTTTAGTTCTTTGGGCATCCAGAGATAAACAATCATCATCCTGGTTGGTGAAAAAGAAGATACTCTTTAAAGCCCATGCACTATTATTTTTTATTTTACTTTAGTCTTATTAAAAATTTAAATTTATAGTTGGCCAGTACATGTGGCCTGAGCATTGATGATGATCAGCATGTTTTAAATGTCCCAGCATTATTGATTTGATTTCTGATTATTGTGTATTTAATGGATGGGCACTAAGCTGGTGCATCCAAGTTATGGTTAAATAATTCCCCAAGCTGGCAAAGGCTCAATAGTTAGCCTGGTCTAAAGAAGACCCATTTTTAATCCAGCAACAAGATGGTCTGTTGATTTTATTCTGATATATTGTACTAATTTATTTATTCCCATCATGGATGGTTCTCTTAATATTTACATATACTTACTTTGACTTATTATAATGCTGGTTGAATTTATAATTATGCTTTTAGTTGCTCTTCTGAGTTAGCTTCTGATCTCTCAATGCTCACAGAGATCTCTTGATCTCCATGTCCTCTTAAATATTTGATACTTATTACTTATATACTACTTTGTAAACTATTGATATTTCATTTTGTATTTACTTGGACTGGGGGGG